>CATIWC010001137.1:0-295469 GCA_948472305.1 Vicia faba
AATCCATGGGATTTTCAATGTTGATAATCGATTCTCTTAAGTGCATAATTGATTATGGCATCCCAAAATGGAAGGTTTTGATTCCTAGTCGTTTCCAATCATTGAGGGACTTCTCCAGTCAAATTTAAACATTGCAAAGTGATATAACCGAATTATATAATCGATTATCCCTTTGTAAGATATCATTTTAATTGATATGTAATTTCCTTAATCAATTATCTATGTTTTTAAAACATTATTAGGTGATTTATAATATCCAGAGAGGCTTTTCTAGAGGTTTAAGTGTGTGTGTGTGTGTGTGTGTGTGTGTGTGTGTGATTTCTCTTAGTAGAATCAAGAGTTAGTCTTATACCTTCACAAACACTGATCACTCGATACACACTTCGTGAGCTTTCACACTTCATCTATTTCACAACTTTGAAGCTTACCATTCCTTGCTACATTATATTTGACTTTAGCACTTAACTGGAACTTGAATATTCTTATTATGAGGCTTGAGGTCAATATTCTTCTGGTTACATCATTAGACAAACTGCTTGATCAAAGACCATTGCCGACTTCACTAGATGCCACTTGACATAAGGTTTTGTCTTCCACAGATAGACACAAATGAATTTATATCCAAGCAAAAAAAGTTGACCTTGATCAACACAAAATTGATTAACATAACTTTATATTCAAGCACATCACTTGATCACTGCATCAAATGATATTCATGTTTCATCTTGATCAACACATCTTGGTCAACATATAATGATATTCAAGCACCATCACTTGGTCAACATGTCAAGCACCATCATTTGACCAACATATCAAGTATAATCACTTTATAAACAATATGTAAAGCACCATAATTTGATCATCATTATCATGTACCTTCACTTGATCCACATATCAAGCACCACCACTTGATCAATAACTTGTTAAGCACCATCACTTGATCAACATATCAAATTAAATCATCTTAACCAACAATCCAAGAATAAAAAGAGTGATGAATATTTATCTTAATATAAGTTGTCAACATCAAAATAAAATCAACAAGGTTGTTTCCATTTTGATACTTGCACAGCGTATAGATTCATAACTTGATCAACACTTAGTCTTTTAAGCACTTGTTTGGATTGGTTTTATGAAATTTTATCAAAGAGATGAGAGGTTTGAAAATGCTTTTATGTGTTTGTAATTTTCCTTAAGTACCTCAATACCTACTCTTATTTCATTTACAAATAATTGGTATAAAAAATTAGATAAAATGTTGTATTAATATATTTGTAAGGGGGTCCACGGGGGGTGACAGGGGAGGTGAGTGTTGCAATCGTCTCTCCATAAATCCCTAATGATCGTCCATTTACAAGATTAGTCACTTGTTTATTAGATGTGTATCCCCTCTATTAAATATTTTGCGTACTTCAGGAATTACCCATCTAACATGGGAGAATCGGGAAGTGATAGGTTCTTGATCTGCTACCATGTGGAAGAAGTCATAAGAAAGTTAATCATGTTCTCATGTATAACATGGGAATAACTATCTACTCCAAATTCTCTCAATGTTGGTTTCTATTTCCAAGGAACATAAGGTCCAGACCCAGGATAATTATAAATACTTCAGCCTTAAGGTTGAGAAGACAATCTAATACTCACACACAAACTACATACATAGAGCTTGTCACACCCTCTTGTGTCTAACTCAAATCACTCACAATCCATGACTCGAATCAAGTAAAATAGAGGCAAAACAAACAAATTTTGCTGTCAGTAATTCAAATAATAGATTACACCTGATTTGAATCATGTAATTTGTGATTTGAATCACAGTTTGTGCATGACTCGAATCACAAACTTCTTGATAGCCATTGAATTTTCTGATTTGAATCAGAATTAACACATGATTTGAATCATGAACCTATGTGACTCGAATCACAGCCTAATCACAGAAAAATAAGTCACTTTATTTATGAGATCTTGTTTCACATTACTTGCTCATTTGACTCAAATCATGAAATGTACTTGACTCAAATCTAACAAACTTTTACCATCCATTTTTCTGCTTAATCTCAAGCACATATAAAATCATTTTGTCATCATTTTTCATGTGCGAATTTCATAACAAACATTGTGATTTTCTGTGAAACCAACACCCTTTAACTTTTGAAAAGTTTAAAACTCTCGCTATCGGACTTCTTTCTTTTTTAACCTCTAGTTTTAATTTCAGATCTTGATAATGAGAGTTTGTAATTGGTTGAGGGAGATATCATCTTGAAACTAATCGTTCTTGAAGATTAGGTAAAGTTTTTCAAGTTTCTTGTAAGGTTGAGGTTGTTGTCATTAGTGCTGACAAATTCCAATGAAAAGAAGAAGGTCCTCCTCTTCGAATTATCTTGGTATTGACTGTGTGGAAGACTACAGACAAGGTGGAGTTCTTCTTAAATCTTCACACGGTTTATCACTCTAGGAATTAGTAGGATCAAGGGGTGATTGTTACACACGAAGGCTTGGAAAAGATTGGTGATACTGGAAGATTCAAGAAGTGTGAATTGAGTAAAGATTACTTAGAAGAGTTTGGAATTACGTTGTATACAAGTTAAGATCCAGGTAGGAGATTTGTATTCTCAGCAGTATTGTAGTTAAGTGATTGTAAGAACTCTTGCAATATTTATCAAAATAAAAAGAGACAAAGCAGATTCCAATGGAAGACAATTGAAGAATGCAGTAGGCAAAGCGAGGACAAACCATGAAGCACTATAAACTCCGGTGTGTTCTATCTCTTTTTTACTCTTACATTTAATTTTCGTAGGATATTGCATGCTTAGGTTTTTAGTTCTTAGAGTAGTTTATAGCTTATTAAATTGCTAGATATTTATTACATAAGGTTAGGTTTTATTAGAATTGGTGTCTAATCGAGTTTTAGTGGTGATTAAATTCTGATAAGTTATTGAGTTTAGAATTCACTTAAATTGAATCATTGTATAAATATACCTCGTGAAGTATACAACTGAATCAATTGAATACCTTTGTGTATCATCAGTAAATAATTTTTCATATTTGTGAAGTGATGAAGTGTTAACGTGATCAAGTTTCAATAAAAGTATAATTCTTATATTTTAGCTTTAAATCTTCCGGACACAACTCTGATAATCCATTTTTGAAAATCGGTAAGAATTTTTATTTTAGTTTATTCACCCCTATAGACAGTTTTTCTACTCCATATTGATATTCTCACACTACACAATTGGGGCCCATGCGGGTAGAGCTGTCAAAATGGGACACCCGGTCCTAAACGGGTTGGCCTTGACAGGCCTTGGACTTTTGAAAACCAGGCCAAAGATCCATGTTGTAATATAGGCCTGAAAGTTACTACTTGAGCCCGACCCTAGATGGGCTTCGGGCTACCCGGTCATAAACATGATTTTTTTATTAAAAAAAAAATTTAATATTTATTATAAATAAAATAAAAACTATATTATTTTAAACATAATACATTTTAAGCACTATATTATCTTTTATAAATACTATAATATTTTTTTAAATACAATATATATCTAAATTGTATAAAATAATACTCGAATATTTAACATAAGAGAAACTAATAGAATATAAGGTAAGAGTGTTGATTATATTAATGTATTATCTAAAAGAGAAAGATTGAATAGAACAGAAACAAAATTTAGGGAAGTGAGAGAAATCAATGTGTTATTTTTGAGTAACACAATATAAGAATTAATATAAATTTTTTAAAATTTATAGCTATCCAAGCCTAATGGGATACCCCCAACCCATACGAAGTAGCTCTAATGGGTAGTGGGTTTTTTAAGGCCGAGTTAACTCTGTGATTTTTTAGGCAGGGCGGACCGACCCATATGGGCTTATCCCATTTTGATAGCTCTAACTGCGGACCCCCGATAAAACTGACCATGGTCACCTTGACAACTCGATGTCGGATTATTGTCTTCACATTCAACCTCTCTAACCATCACGGTGAACAAAAAGACAACTACTCTTGCAAGCGAAGAATCCAGAAGCGAGGAAAACACCATATCAAAAATGTGCGATGCTATGGACGATCTACGTCACTAGAACCAAACTTTGAAGGATGACGTCCTCCATATCCAACAATACTAACAAGAGTAGACCTTATTAATGGAGTGGAGATGCTAGACCCCTAATCCCTCTCTGACAAGATATGGGAGACACCCGTTCTAGAGAATTTTAAGTCTCTTTCATTGACTAAGTTCAATAGACGAAACAACTCATATGAACATGTTGCTTGTATCAAGACACATATGACCATCATTAAAACCCTTGACTCCTTCAAATACAAACTTCTTTGACACCTTAAAGATGCAACTTTGAGGTTGTATATAAGTCTGCCTTGACTCTCCATCACTAGTTATTAGGACTTAGTGAAAAAACTAATGCATCAATTTATAGCAAACAAACACAGAAAGATGGTCACTACCAGTTTCTTTAACATTCGCCGAGACCCCCTTTGTATATCTGATAAATACTTCACCCACTTCAATGAGCCAACAATTAAGGTAATATATCCCAATCAAAAAATGTTTGTAAAAAACTTCAACGAGGCATTTCAGAATCTCTCTTTGCTATATGTTTTTCATCCAAAAACTTCTAGTCTTCTATTTTAAACAATATCAAATCTTATATAGTTTCACCACTAGTATAAAAATGGAAAATTTTCAATTTATGATGGCAACGAAATTGACATTTATATTCTTTTAACAAGGCAGCAAATACATATTTTCCCCCACTCCTAACTTCATCAAGACCAGAATAGCCTCTCTCTCTCTCTCTCTCTTTCTCTTTTCGTTTATACAACAAACACCACAATAGTCTTACATCTAATCCAAGTTTAATCAAAGGTTCAAAGCACCAAAAACTAGTTGCAAATCCAGTCATATCATTCTTTTAGGCTATAACTAGATTTTCAAATGCTAACAAAAGTAACACAACAAAAAAGTGAACACCAAAAATCAGATGGTAGAACTAAAGTAGAACTTGAAACAAACATTGCATACAAAAAACATTAAGATTAATTAGACAAACAAATGGTTAACACAACACGGTAGTGGGATTTGGCAAAACCCCTTTAGCTTCCACCAACTTATACATATACCAAGTTCCAACCGACCTATAAGGCTTCCATTTATGACATAAAACCTCCATTTGTGAAGGCGAAGGCAAACCCTTAAGACCATACAACTTTTGCACACCTTTCCTCACACCAAGATCCCCAACAGGCAAAACATCAGGACGATGAAGTGTGAAAATCATAAACATATGAACCGACCAAGGTCCAATTCCCTTAACCGATGTTAGTTTCTCGTAGAGTGTTTCATCGTCCATTTCGATTATTGATGAATCAGACAGAAACCCATTGGCGTACTTGGTGGAAAGGTCGTGAATGTAGGTTGCTTTCGGTCCCGAGATTCCTATCTGACGAAGGTGGGTTGGAGAAAGGGATAAAACGGCGTCGGGGAGGATTGAAGATGGGTGACCAAAGAGAGAGATGAAACGGTTTTCGATTGAAGATGCGGATTTGGTGGAGATTTGTTGGGAGATTAGGGTTTTGATGAGAGATAAGAAGGGTGTGGTGTTGGTTGAGAGTTGTGGAGAAGGGAAAGTGTTGATGATAGTTGAGAGGAGTGGGTCGGCGGAGTGAAGGTGGTTGAGGGCAGATTCGATTTCGCCGTGGGATGATAATGGTTTTGCAATTGTTGTTGTTGATGGTGGCGGTGTGGGAAGATGAAGATTTGGTTTTTTGTTTTTGAGGGTGAGGTTGGGGATTTTTTTAACGGTGAATGGGATTTTTGAAGAAATTAGGGTTTTGGTTGGGGGTTTTGGGTCGTTGTTTGGGGTCGAATTGGATTTGGTTTGAGATCGAGTTCGCTTCATGCTTGTTCAAGAATTGAAACTTGTGGTGAAAAAATAATGAAGATTTGTTAAAATAAATTAGTATAAATAATCTTAATGGAATTTAAAAATGAACGTAAAATATTCATTTTTCTCCTTTAATTATATCTTTGGATTCACATTGGTCCCTTAATTATTTTTTTTGTCATTTTGATTTCTTAACTTTTAAAACGTTTCACTTTAGTCTTTTTTGTCTAATTAGCGACAGATTTAGCGACAGATTTCAAAGTTTTTCCGTCGTTAATTAGACAAAAATGACAAAAATGAAACTTTTTGAAAGTTAAGGGACCAAAATGACACGGGAAAAAGTTAAGGGACCAATGTGAACTCAAGGGTATAGTTAATGGACCAAAATGATTATTTTGCCAAGAATAAACATAGTGAATAAACTAGTAGTATAAATAGACGTAGCGTGCTCTAGAATAAACCATGCACACTACTGAAAGCACACATTTGTGACAGATTTTGATAATATCTAATTAGAAGGGATTATCGATAGTCCACGAACTGAAATTGTACGGTGGTTGCAGTAAAGTGGGAGTTACTTGCAAGATACTCTGATGTCAAATAAGGTTCAATGCCAAGTGCAAGTAGAGAGTATGAGTGTGAATGGATGAATATTTGACCGTATAGTGTAAGAGAGTATTTATAACTCTCAACATTGGGTCAAGGTCTCCATTTGAGTTGGTTGTCCAAGTCCATAAAAGAGACTGCCAGGATCCTACGTGGGTAGGTGGGACTAGTCTATGGTTCTTATCCTGGTTCAACTGCTCTACGATTCTCGGGGTGAAGAAAGTGGCCCTTTAGGGAAAAGCGAGGAAGCTACAGTCTGCCCTTGACAAAGAGAAGTTCTGAGTCCAGGGCATCAAGCTGAAGAAGAAGGAGGATGCGGCGACCAATCTGTCCCCCGAGAATGAGGCTTTGTTGCTTGAGAAAAAAGGCCTCGAGGATGAAGTTGTTGACTTGAGAGTTGTCGCGGTGTCTGCCGAGGATGAGTCTGATGAGACAAAGGCCTTGATGACTTGGGCTGACTTTGTTGCAATGATTTGTATCCTTGAGTCTAGTTGTTTAGTGGTGATGATAATGGGTTTTAATATTGCGGTGTCTCAGCTCGAGTTGTTGAACCTTGGGCTTAATGTCGAAGGGATCGGATTGTTGTCCCAAGTGGTTGATGGTAAGCTGATTCCCCATCCCAACACCTCCGACGATGGCGAAGATGATGGTTCCCGTGAGGATTGATTTCATGTTGTTTCTGATTTGTTCAGACATGCATGCTTGTATTTCTATAATATTTGGAGAAGGGCCTCAGTGCCCGTATTTTCTGTAAAATTATGACAAGGGGCTTTGCCTGACTGCTTTTTGTTTGGGCATGCACACCCTTAATTTTGTAATATCTCGACAACACCGGATTTCGTGGTCGGCTTTTCTGAATGCTTTTATTGTGCATGTTTATCACGTGTTAGATGTTACTTGTCGTTACGTTTGAGATGTTTATTTTTCACAAGTGTGGAAATTCGCGCTCGACCTGATTTATGGTAGACGATGTATGGAGACGCGTTGAGGATGCAGATTTGGACTCCGCTTGGACGAGGCCAAGGTCGCGGTCAGGGTCTTGACTTCATGGCGTGAACTGTCCCATCACGAGCTGGGTGTTCTCCCTATTTGGTACTTCAACGACGAAGCTCGGTCGAGGTGACCCCGTCGGGCTGAGGTTCCGCTCGTTCAATAAGCAAAAACCCGCCTTCTATCATTAGTTGGAGGCTATGTTCATACCTCAACATGCTTCCAATGGTCGAGCGAACCCCGTCATTTGTCAGAGAGGGCACGTCGACTGCTAGGCCCTAGCGTTTGCTTGGGACTTAGCTGTAATATTGTTTTAGCTTTATAGAGTTCCATAGTCGAGGTAGTTGTTCTCCACTTAGGTATTCGAGTTAATACGCCCCATTTCTCATTGTCCCGCGGACATGATAGGGGCCTTCTCAGTTAGCCGCTAACTTTCCTTCGCAGGAATCTTTCTGAATTTGCCATATGTAGTAGAGTTATCTGTTGTTTCAGCGTGGCCTCGTGAAGAGATGCCTCCGATCGAATCTCTTCGACCAGGTTGAGCTCTTTCCTCATGGATTCATTGTTTAGTTCCTCGTTGAGAGGGGATTTGGTTCGTCTAGAAGGTTCCATGATTTCCACAGGGATGACCACCTCGATACCGTAGGTTAGTCGAAAAAGGGTTTCCCCGGTTGTCGAGTGTGACATCGTTCTATAAGCTCAATGCATGTTGTGCAGTTCTTCGACCCATCTCTTTTTGGCTTCACCTAGCTTGCGTTTAAGTCATCGTAAGATGACTCTGTTCGAGGTTACATCTTTCTCGTTCGTTTGGGGATGTGAAATATTGCTTGGTGTCGAGCTTCTTTACGAAATCTTGGAAGTTTTGGTTGGTCAACTGCATCCCGTTGTCGATGACGAGCTCTTCTAGTACATTGAACCGGGCAAAGACATTTCTTTTATAGAAGCGAAGTATATTGTGCGACCTGATTTTGGAGAGGGCTTCGGCCTATATCCATTTCGTGAAATAATCGACAGAGAGGATCATAAACTTGTTCTGGTACGATCCTTGGGTGAAGGGCCCTAGGATGTCCACCCCCCACCAAGCGAATGGCCACGAGAACGACAATGTTTTGAGCTCGTGTGGGGGTGTTAGGTGCATATCTTCATGATTCTGGAATTTGTCGCATTTTTTGACGTGCTTCTTAGCATCCTGCTGCATTGTGGTCCAGTAGTATCCTGCTCGTGGTGCCTTTCGTGCCAAGGATCTTCCGCCTAAGTGTTGGGTGTTGATTCCTTTGTGAATTTCCCGCAAGATATGGGGAACTTTAATCTCTTCGACACACTATAAGAGCAGGATGGAGAATTCCCTCCATTAGAACTTCTTCCTGACAATCACGTAGGAAAAGCCCGGCGTTTAGTTGCATTGGCCTCTTTTTAGTCGGCAGGTAGTTATCCGTTGGTGAGGTAATTGAACATCGGGGTCATCCAACATGTAATGTCCCCGTGGCATTCACCTCGGGCGATGCAATGGGATTTTTGATGCTCGAGCGAGAAAGGGATTCCTGAATGACATATTTTTTCCCGCCTTTCTTCCTTGTGCTCGCGAGTTTTGACATTACGTCAGCCCGAGTGTTCTGTTCGCATGGAACATGTTTGATCTCCGCGTGGGTGAACCTCTTCATTATTTTTTTGACCAGGTTTAGGTACTCTATGAGGCTATCGTTCTTAGACTAGTATTCTCCTCGTACCTGGGATGCGATGAATTGGGAGTCGGTGAAGATTTGTACTTCTTGGGCGCCTAGGTATTCGACTAGTCTCATCCTTGTAAGCAGGGCCTCACACTCGACTTGGTTGTTTGATATTGGGAATGATAGTGAGTGAATGTTCGATCATCACTCCCTCATCGTTCTCGAGGAGGATACTTTCTCTACTCCTTATCGAGTTGGACGCTTCGTCCACGAAGATTTTCCACTTTCGTGCCCCGCATATAGGGGGTTTGGGGGTGGTCGCCTCCATGATAAAGTCGGCCAATGCTTGGGCTTTGAGAGCTTTCCTGCTTTCGTATTGGATGTCTAACTCCGAAAGCTCTAGGGACTATTTCAGCATTCGACTTCCCATGTCTAGTCATCCTAGTAGTTGCCTTATAGGTTGGTCGGTTCACACAACGACCGTGTGGGCTAGGAAGTAATATTTGAGTATCATTGCTGTATTGATGAGGGAAAAAGCTATATTTTCTATCTGTTGATACCTGACCTTGGGGCCTTGCACTGCTTTGCTGGTTAAGTATATTGGTTTCTGCCTGTCCGGTGTTTCACGGACGAGGGCCACGCTTATAGCCTCAGTTGAGACAGCCAGGTAGAGGAACATAGTTTCCCCTATTCTATATTCGTGAGAGTATGGGTGTTTGCGAAAAGCTTGTTTGAGGTGGACGAGGGCCTACTCACACTCCTCCATCTATTCAAATGTTGCCTCTTTGCGTAAGAGTTTGAAAAATGGGAGTGTATGATGTGCGGATTTTGCCACGAAGCGGGAGAGAGAGGTGATCATACCGTTCAAGATTTGTATGGATTTTTTCGATTTAGGCATAGGGAGCTCGAAGAATGCCCGACATTTTTTGGAGTTGGCTTTGATCCCTCGTTTGGTCAAGTAGAAGTCGAGGAACTTGCCCGTTTTAACCCCGAAGGTGCATTTCTCTGGGTTGAATCTCATCTTGTATTGTCTTGCTCGGTCGGAGACTCTTTTTAGGTGGGCCGTGTGGTTGGTTTTTTCTCGAGACTTGATGATCATTTCATCCATGTATACCTCAAGTGTGTACCCAATCTCATCATGGAAGACTTTGTTCATCATCCGCTGGTACGTTACGCCCGCGTTTTTAGGCCGAAGGGCATTACATTATAGTAGTAATTGCATGAGCCAGTCATGAAAGTCGTGCATTATTTATCTCTCATCACCATGGGTATTTGATTATAACCTGGATATGCATCCATAAATGATAAGAGTGTATAGTCGGCCAAGTTGTCGACTAACATGTTAATATTAAGTAAAGGATATGCATCTTTGGGACATACTCGGTTGAGATCAGTATAATCAACACATACGCAATTTTCCATTATTTTTCTTAACAAGTACAACGTTAGAGAGCCAGATTGAATATCAAGCCTTAGAAATGAAATTGGCCTCTAGGAGGTCTTTTACAGCTTTTTCACAGCTTTTGCTTCCTCGGGACACTGTCTACGCCTGGTGGCAGGTGACCTCAGAGTCAAGTCCGGGCACCTCTGCGTCGCTCCACGTGAAAAAATCAGCATTCATCCTCAGGCAGACTTTGAGCTGCTTCCTCTCCAGATCGGGGAGTCCAGCTCCAATCTTCACGCCTCTGTTTGGATCTTCACCGAGGGGGATGATTTCAAAGTCTTCGTCCAGGATGGGATGAATAGGATCTTGTTCGCCATTGGGGACTTCAACTTCATATTTGGTAAAGAGGGAGTCAAGTTCAATGGAGTCGGTAACACCCTTCTAAACCCCAAGGAATATTCATAAATAATTCATGCAGTTAATCAGAGTATTTCACAAAAGGATGTCACATCTTCATATAAGACTTCATAATAAAACATCCTACTCCGTAACAGGGGTTCTCAATATCATTTAAGACAAATATGTCCTTAGTAATATCAATTCAATACTTGAAAATTCACAGCGGAATCATTGGTTTAAAACACCATGTTATAAATACTTCATAAAATCTCATCATACTTCATGATTCATAAACAAAATTCAAAATAACTCAGTATCATGAAAGGTAACCCAGCGTCTTATAAACAAAACAAAGGACATAAGATTCATGATGCAAACGATCCCAACCCCGATGTTACATATCAGAGCAAGACCCACATTATTCTATGAAAAGAAAATAGACACATTTCGAAGCTATCCTTTAATGCTTTGATGGCTACTCCTGATCACCTACGCATTATCCACGTGGAGGCAACATTCAAGCAGAAAGGGTGAGTAAATCATAATCATTATAAAAGACATAAGGAGTAAATATAGTAGACATGCTTATAGGCAAGGTATCACACATCATCAGAACTTCATGTTATACTCACACCTTCACACATCATCAATTCATCCTATCATCAAAACACCATTTATCAACAAGCATCATTAAATCACATCATTATGCAATGTCACTTATAATGAAATGCAATATCATAGACTCGTGCATATGGTACCAAAACTTTACTGATGAATCTTTCATCGTTATCTCCAAAGATTCCCACCAATAGGATCAGTTCCAACTTGGAACTAGAGCACTTCACAAAATTACACTTAATCCATACTATGGTATTGAGGCCACCACTGGACCATAACATCTTATATACATCACTGGATCAATATCCTGCAAAACATCACTGGACCGAAGTCCTACAATATGTCATGAATGCATGATGCACAACAATATAATAAACACGACCACGGCTAGTCAAAACGCGTCATCATCCATGAATTCATCACAACATCCTCAAATCATCATAATAAACAAAACATCTACATAACATCATCATATCATTATAGTAAACAAAACATCATTGTAATCCATCACGGGGAAACCTATCTCTATCCTAACTCAGGCATTATTATTATAATCCAACATGGAAATCCTAACTTCATTCTAACTTAGGTATCATGAATATCCTCTTCATTCCTCCTCAAGTTATAGCGCTTTTAAGAAAATCCAACACAACCATTCAACTCTACCATCCATCGCCCGACGATGCACCCATCGCGTCCTGCCTTGCTCGACGACACTTGGAGATATGTACTCTAGTGGCGTCACTTTCTTTCGCGCTTCATCGTGCCATGGCTCTCCCAACGACGGCCACGCGCTCACATTATTTCCCGACGACGCATCTCATCGCCCGATGATGCATACTAGTATGTGGTTCTCTTTCTGCGATTCTGCATTGTTCATTCCCAAATTTGTGTGTGATTTCACACCAATACAGACCCAAAACTCCTCTAAATCGTCATGGTTTCACAATATCACAATAACACATCATTGCAAATATCATATATATCATTCCTCATCATTATAACAAATTTATCACCAATTGCAACACAATTTCATCACAATGCATCATATTTATCAAATCACCAAAACCCACACAACCTACAGTTATCTAGACCTTAGATAAATTATAATAACAATGATAAACACCCCTTACCTTAGATTATAGCAGCAAGTCAATTCCTCTCAGTGTTCTATCACAAAACCCTCTTGCCTCTTTGTGCCCTAGCTTTTCCTCTTCACAACGTTCTTTCAAATCTTACGATTGCACATAATGATTATTCCAAACCCTTAAATCTTCCTTATACCAATCTTAACCTTTGGACCCTTAATATTGGACTTCCACTATTGTCATCACTTATTCTTCACAAATGATTATTTTCCCCTTATCATCTCTTAATACTAATATTACTCTATTTTACTAATTTAAATATTTCTAACTAATTATTCTAATTTACCAAAAATCCTCTTAATTCCCAATAGTATCCATGACACACATGAACATCACATAACCATCATGTTAAACATCATATTCATCTTAATTCATTGTGGCATACCTCATACTCATTGAAACATCAAAGAACATCATAATTACTCATATAAAACACCAAAATATCACATATATCAAATACTTCACCAAGAATCTTATATTCACGCTAAATTAATTAATTAATTAATATAGAATTTAGGGTGTTACAACTCTTCCCCCACTTAAAAGAATTTTCGCCCTCGAAAATTACCTGACGAAAATAACATCAGATAAGACCCTTTCATATGATCCTCGCGCTGCAAAGTCCAACTCTCACCAGCTGGTCCACCCCAAAATACCTTCACTAAGGCGATCTCCTTGTCTCACAACTACTTCACTTCTCGATCTTCTATTCGCAATGGTAATGCCTCAACAATCATTTTATCTCTCACATGTACATCATCCATTTGTATCACACACGAAGGATCCAAAATATACTTTCTCAATTAAGGCACATGAAACACATCATGTAGATTCACGAGTGACGGTGGTAAAGTATCCCGATAAGCCAATTCACATATCTTCTCTGATATCTGATATGGGCCAATGAAACGTGGTATAAGATTTCTCGACTTTAAAGCTCTACCAACACCAGTCACCGGAGTAACCCTAAAAATACATGATCATCTTTTTGAAATTCTATATCCTTCCTTCTCTTACCATGGTAACTCTTCTGATAACTCTGAGAAGCCTTCATCTTCTCTTGGATCATCTTTATCTTTGCACTTGTCTCTTGTACAACTTCAAGTTCGAGCGCAACACTTTCGCCTGACTTGTACCAACACATGGAGTTATACACCTCCTACCATACAATGATTCATGTGGTGCCATTCCAATACTAAAATGGAAACTGTTATTGTATGTAAACTCAATTAACGACAAGTGGTTGTCCCAAGCACCTCCTTGTTCCAATACATAAGCCCTCAACAAATCCTCCAAAGACTAGATAGTCCTCTCTATTTGACCATCCGTCTACGGATGATATACATAAGTCAACTTCAACTTAGTACCAAAATCATTTTGTAAACCTGTCTAGAATTTTAACGTAAACCTCAGATCTCTATCTGAAATGATACTTGAAGGTGTTCCATGCAACTTCATAATTTCATCAATATACAATCGGGCTAGCTTCTCCATAGGATGATTAATCTTCATCGGTAAGAAATGTGCCGACATAGTCAACCTATCCACTATCACCCAAATTGAATCATTTCCCTTAACAGTAACCGGTAAACTCAATACAAATCCATGGAAACACTATCCCACTTCCATTCCGGAATACTCAACGATTGCATAAGACCCATCAGCTTCTGATGCTCAATCTTTGACTTTTGGCAATTCAAGCAAGCATAAACAAATTTGGAAACTTCCTTTTTCATACCAGGCCACCAAAACAAGTTCTTCAAGTCTTGGTACATCTTCGTAACATCGGGATGAATGCTTAACCCACTTCTATGCCCTTCCCCGAGAATACTTTTCTTAAGTTCAAGAATATCTGGAACACAAACTCTATTGCCAAACCTCATAACACAATTCTCATCCATTCTGAACTTATCTCCTTTATCTTGGTTAATCAGAGTCAATTGGTTGAATAACCTCAAATAAAACTTCTGACCTTCTCGGATTTCTTCTATTATATCACTAGTCAACTTCAGCATTCCTAACTTCACACTATCAGGAGTTTCCACACACACTAAGCTCATATCTCTGAATTGTTCGATCATCTCTAACTCTCGAACCATAAGCATCGACATATGCAATGACTTCATACTAAATGCATCAACAACTACATTTGCTTTACCAGGATGGTAAATCAAATCAAAGTCATAGTCTTTCAACAATTCAAGCCACCTTTTCTGTCTCATATTTAACTCTTTCTGGTCGAACAAATACTTCAAACTTTTGTGATCACTAAACACTTCGAATTTAGAACCAAAAAGATAATGTCTCCAAATATTTAACACAAACACCACCGCTGCTAACTCTAAGTCATGTGTAGGATAATTCCTTTCATGAAATCTGAGTTGTCTCGAAGCATAAGCAATAACTTGTCCATTTTGGATTAGTACACCACCAAGACCCATCTTCGATGCATCACAATACACCACAAAAGACTCACTCGGATTAGGCAAAACCAATACTGGAGCGGTCATCAACATCTTCTTTAATCCTACCAAAGCTTTCTTCACACGCGACATCCCACACATACGCTTAACCCTTTCGAGTTAACTGAGTCAACGACAAAGCCAACTTAGAAAATCCCTCAATGAAGCTTCGATAGTAACCTGTCAAACCAAAAAAACTTTGAATCTCAGTTACAGACTTTAGAGCCTCCCATTGCAACACTGCATCAACTTTAGAAGGATCCACAAAAATTTCACCACTAGAAATCACATGTCCAAGGAAACTAACTTATTTTAGCCAAAATTCACACTTCGATAACTTTGCAGATAATTTCTTTTCCTTCAACACTTGCAACACCATTCACAAATGCTCAGCATGCTCTTCTTCTGACTTAGAATAAATCAGAATATCGTCAATAAAGACTACTATAAACTTATACAAGTAGGAATGAAAGGTTCTATTCATATACTCCATGAAAACACCTGGCGCATTAGATACACCAAACGGCATCACAGTGTATTTATAATGATCATACCTCATTCGCAAAGCCATCTTCGAATATCATATAGTTTAACTTGAATCTGATGATAACCCGACCTCAAATAAATCTTGATGAAAGCACACGCGTCCACTAACTAATCCATCAAATCGTTAATCCTCATAAGTGGATACTTATTCTTAATTGTCACTTTATTCATCTGTCTATAATCTACACACAACCTCATACTTATGTCATTCTTCTTGACTAAAAACATAGGAGCACCCTACAGCGGAACACTCGGTCGAGCAAACTTCTTCTCGAGCATCTCTTCTAGTTATTTCTTCAACTCACTTAGCTATGACGCTGACATTCTATAAGGATCCATTGATACCATACTTGTTCCTGGCACCAAATCAATAGAAAACTCCACTTCAAGCTCAGGGGGTAATTCATTGATGTCATCTGGAAACACGATTGAAAATTCACAGACAACCGATAATTCCACATTCGCATCCTTACCATCAACTTGCAACAATGAAAACATCACAAACATCATAACCTCGTCTTCTAACAACTCATTCACTTGCTTAGTAGACAACAACATCAATTCTCCATTATCACAAAATTTAGGGAACCTCAAAGTCTTATTATAGCAATTGATATGAACATAATTGAACTCCAACCAATTCATCCCAAGGATAACATCAATTTGGTGTAAGGGTAGACACACCAAATCCATCACGAAACTCTTGCCATAGATAGTCAAGGGACATTTCGAACAAACATAAGTAGTAGTAACAAAATCACTAGCAAGAGTATTTATTACCATACTACCATTCATATCATACAATTTCAATTCCAACTCAGTATCACATTCAAGTGAAATAAATGAATGAGTAGCACCAATATCAATAATAGCAACTAATTCAACATCGTTAATAAAACAAGTACCTCTAATCAAGTTGTCCTTCTTAGAATCCTCTGATCCGCTCAAAGTGAACACCCTACCATTGGTCTGGGAAGCAACGTCATTCTTTGGCTTCCGACACTGGGTACTGATATGACCATGCTCTCCATAATTAAAACATCTCGGACCATCGTTCTTGCACTCAAGAGCATGATGACCCATATTACCACACTTGTAATATCTCAACACCTTATTCTCGCATTCATTGGAACAATGACCTTGTTCACCACACCTATAACACTTGATAGGAGAGGGAGCTCCTCCCCCACTTATCCTTTTCCCATCATAAGCCTTCTATTTCCCTTTATTAGCTGGAGAATCATAAGGCTTCTTACGATCTTGATATTGTTTTCCTCTTTTCTCGTTCAGACTCTTGTAGTGAACTAGATGAGTTTTACTATCCTCTTCATAGATTCTACAGTTGTTCACCAACTCTGGAAACACCTGAGTCTGTTGATATCCAATCGCCCTTTTATCTCTGGACGTAAACCATTCTCAAACTTGATACATCTTGAGAATTTAGCTGTCACTTTGTTGTAATGTGGATAATACTCCGTCAGTTCCATAAACCTCGAAGCATACTCAGTCATAGTCAAATTCCCTTGTTTCAATTCCAAGAACTCAATCTATTTCTTCCTGCGCACATGCTCTGTAAAGTACTTCCTTAGAAACTCCCTCTTGAACACATCCCAGGTAATTACTTCACCTATTGATATTAGTCTCTGACGGGTATCGACCTACCAGTCGTCAGCTTCCTCTTCCAGTTCATGTGTACCAAACCGCACCTTTTGCGCCTCTGAGCAATCCATGACCCTGAAGATCCTCTCAATCTCCTTGAGCCAAGTTTGTGCTCTATCTAGATCGAAACTACCTTTGAAAATAGGAGGATGGTTTCTCTGAAACGTCTCCAAAACACGAGATCCATTATTCCCTCCAGCATTAGGCTGATGTTACACAACCCGCACAACAGCATCAAGTGCAACATCATTCCTTCTAGCCATTTCTCTGTTTCACATCAATAATAATTATAATGGTTAGAAATTATCTCGACAGTATTCCGCTGTCATACACTACAGACTCAATGACCTGGCCGGACGGGCCAACCTGCTCTAATACCACTAATGTAACACCCTTCTAAACCCCAAGGAATATTCGTAAATAATTCATGCAATTAATCAGAGTATTTCACAAAAGGATGTCACATTTTCATATAAAATTTCATAATAAAACATCATACTCCATAACATGGGTTCTCAACATCATTTAAGACAAATATGTCCTTAGTAACATCAATTCAATACTTTAAAACTTCGCAACAAAATCATTGGTTCAAAACACCTTATTATAAATACTTCATAAAATCTCATCATACTTCATGATTCATAAATAGAATTCAAAATAACTCGGTACCATGAAAGGTAACCCAACATCTTAGAAACAAAACAAAGGACATGAGATTCATGATTCAAACGATCCCAACCCCGATGTTACATATCAGAGCAAGACCCACTTTATTCTACGAAAAGAAAATAGACACACTTCGAAGCTATCCTCTAATGCTTCGACGACTACTCCTGATCACGTGGAGACAATATTCAAGCAAAAAGGGTGAGTAAATCATAATCATTATAAAATACATACAAAATAAATATAGTAGACATGCACATAAGCAAGGTATCACACATCATCACAACTTTATGCTATACTCACACATTCACACATCATCAATTCATCCTATCATCAAAACACCATTTAGCAACAAGAATCATTAAATCATATCATTATGCAATGTCACTTATAATGAAATTCAACATCATAGACTCATTCATATGGTACCAAAACTTCACTAATGAGTCAGTCATTGTGTTGTACCCCAAAATTTGCCCTCGCATTTTTCCCCAAGAAATCTCAGCTTCAAACATTTCCTGACTTCTCAAACTGACTCAAGAATCGGACAAACGGACTTTTCTTGGCAGTCAAGCAAAACTAGGGTTTTTACTGATTTTCAGAGCTCTGATTTGTTTCATACAGTGGGCTTAGGGTTTGATTGATTGTTGGTCCAATTTTGATCAAGCGAGTGTGATTTGGCATTTAATCGGGAATTAGGGTTTTATGGGCATATTCTCAGAAGAATTTGAATTCCACCGCACTTTGCGGTTTATTTCAAGATTCGGATTAAAAGTAGCGTTATCTTGGTTTAATCAGTAAAAGAGACAGTAGTTTGAATTCAGTACGTTTTGATTGGGCCAGTCAGATACAAGATGCAGTATTGGATTCACAGCGTTCATGTGTTTGATCAGTCTATCTGGATTAATTGCTGCTTTGCTTTGGATGCTGGATAAGACAGGTTTATTGGGTCAATGTTGTTTTATTTTAGTTATTTATTATTCTGAAATTAAATGATTGAATTTATTTTTCAATTGTTTTAATTCTAAGAGTTTTAAATAAATAAATAAGCAATAAAGAAAATGGAACCAATTGGATAATTTGAATTTTTTATTGATATTTGAATTATTTACAAATTGTTGTTACAAACAATAATTTACATTTAATTTAAATATTACAATAGAATGAAAAAACTATCCTATTTTCTAAATACTCTTCGTTCTTCACTCCGCTCCGGCATTCCATCTTTCATCTGCAAAAAGAAACAAGAAAAGTCAGAAAGCATTTAATTAAAGGACAGATAAAAAGTTGCTCATCATTAGGGGCCACTGACTGGGATCAGTTGACCCTCTCTGCAAATCACGGGATTTCTCCCGGTTCACAGAGAGGGAAGATTATTTCATTTCATGAATGCAAGTGCAAATGCATAGTTTCTAAAAAAAGGTTTGCAAGCTGCATAGAATCTCAATGTCCAATTCAAACCATATGGTTCAAATCCAAACTGAAAAATCCAATCCAAACTTTCTATCCAAAAGCAAAGGCTACTGTCAGAATGCCAAAAGATATCAAAGAAGTCAAAATGGTACAAGTTGCTATCAAAGCCTACAAGCTGTCAAAGGGACCTTTGCCAAGATATCAAGGAAAAGAGCAAAGTGCAAAAGCTGGAGGAGAAGATGCAGAATATGCTATGCAAACATCTTAATTCATCATTTCCCATCCAGGGCCCCTTCAGAAAAGTACAACTTAAATTATATAAAATTTCTTTGCTGTACTGTAAAGAGAAGTAAAGAGAGATAAAGCAAACTCAGTTCAGGTTAGGCATAGACATCAGCACAGCAGGCAAAAGGAAGAGAGAGGAATGTGTACCAATTTCATCAACTCTGCATAATAACAGTTCACAGCAGACAGTAGCAGGAAGAAAAAGATACACAAAATCAGAAAAGAGCCAACTCAGTTCAGTAACATAGGCAGCAGGCATAGACAGTAGAGGCAGAAAAGATATACAACAAAGAGGATAATTCAGCATTGTTCAAAAATTACACAGCATAGCCAATTACTGAAATGGGAAAAATGCCATGAAACCTTGTGAAAATGTCCAGCAGACTTGGGTCAAAGAGAAGACCAAAACTTTGAAAAAAGATTGGGCGCCAAGAAAAAAGATAGAAAAGATATATACAACTCAGTAGTTGCACAAAGCTCAAGCAAACCAATACCAAAAAACTCATAAACCTGCATTCTCCTCACCAACACCTCAAATATCTGTCTAACCCCTAAACCATTAAACCTGCATCAGTATAAACCTGGAGCACACCCTGCATTAAACATACAAAACTCAAGCCAAGAACCAGCCTACTGTCATCAAACACCAATATTCTGCCTCAACCTTTAAAAACACACAAAACCTGATAAACAAAATTAAAAACTTCACCATGCTTGCAAACTGATCAAACAAAAGCCATCAAACACATACAAAAACTCAAGCCAAGAACCAGCCTACTATCATCAAACACCAATACCCTGCCTTACCATTAGAACCAAAAACACCATACTGTCAAACTATCCCCTCAACAGAAATTCAAGGCAACCCAATCTCAAACCTATTCAAACACACAACATAACATACAAAAACCTGATACCACAGTTCAATTCAAAAACAATGCCAATATCCTGTCATACCAGTACCAAAACTGTCAAGGCAACCCAATCTCAAGCATAATCAAAGCACACAAAAATCCCTAAGCCCTCAGTACAAGCATCATTGGGCATTAAGTCTCAAAAATACATAGCATCCACCGTTTCAAGGCAATAACTGTTCACAGCATTCAACCATTCAAAGGGACGAGCGAAGAAGAGAAAGATACTCAAGCAACAGTTCCAATAATATACAGAACGCAAAGGCATCACAGTGGCAGAAGAAGATAAAGAAGTGAATTAGGGTTTTCAGGCAAGTCCAGCATACATCATCAAACTCTAGAAATATAAGCAAAGAACGAAAGTACCAGAAAAGCGTCAAACGCGAAGCAAGCTCCATCACCGCCGTTCCGGCCTCCTGAAGCATCACCCTTTTCTTCTCTCCTCCATCTCCAAAAGCAGGTAACGAGCCTTCTATCCCTTCTCCTTCACCTCATAAAAAACAAAAAATAAAGAGCTCAGAACAAATTCTACGCGAATCAGAAAAGAAGAGGAAAATATAAAACGATTAGAACCAACCTTGTTTCAAGGGACGTGGAATTCTTGCCTTGGAGGGAAGAGAGTGTGAGGATGATGTTGGTGGCCGGAGACAATCAAATGCTCAGAAATTGCTAATCGGAGAAGACGAATACCACGAACGCGCCGCTGCTGATGAACCCTAACTCTCGTTCTGAAAACAACACGCTTAACCCTAATTTCGTTCAAGGCAAGATTGGGCCTGACCCGTTTCCTGATTACCCCAAAGCCCATTAACATTAACCTCTTTTCATATTCATCAACAAAATTTGTTTAACCTACTCTTTTTTTCATATATTAATAATAACCCTTTAATATTTTATGAAAACATTTCATTTGCTTTACAAAAAATCATTTTAATACAAATACTTTCTTTTTATTTACAATTTAAGTAAAGCATTTTATATATACTTATTTAATTAAAAATACTAACCTAAATAACAAAATACTTTTTATACACAAATTAAAATTAAAAACATTTTTTGAAATACATTTGAATATATTATCTTTTCTTTTTTTTATATATACATGATTAAATTGAAGATACTTTTTTAATCAAAATGCATATTTGTACATATTATACATTTTTCATACATAATTAAAATTAAACTCTTTTTTTAGTTAATATACATTTTTGTACATAATAATTCGATGCATCTTTTAATGTTGAAATTCACAAAACATTTTGACTAAAACACTTTCTTTAAAACTTAACATTCTAATCAAAACACTTCATTCTTCTTTTGTACATAATTAAATATACGAAAATCAAGATTTATCTAAAAAACATTTATCTAGGTCAAAACCCTAATACGGCTCAATTTCACATTCCGCACTTGTACATATTTACACTTACACAATACATATACATTTGCACTTACACAATATATTGCCCTACACACATTTTATCTTACATTTATACATTTGACATTTATATTTTGATTGTGACATTCGATTTGGTTGTAAATACTATAAGTCTCATCCCCTTGTACATTTATATCCCCACCCCCTGATACCATTTTGTAATAGCGTAGATCTACATTCCGCAATTTACAGTTTTCCAATTATACCATGATTAGACCTAGGGTTTGTATGTACATAAAATCAAACGTTAGATAACCTAATACAAGACAAATGCATGTAATCAATACACAATCACACTTGCACCCTCTAAGGTAATCCCACATGTTGCCTTCCAAATGGGCCATGCTTGCACGTCGAATGTCTTTGGCACAACGAAATCAAATGATCATAAGTCCCTCGATGACGCTTTCGAAAGTCGCCTATCAAAATGATCAAGTCCCTTCAAGCAAATTGCCAAAGACACTTGGCACCATTGCATTCATGGTCTATGCGATGACCCGCGCCTGTCCCGAATAAACTTCCTAAATACAAGATTGCCTACCAATTTCAATGGTAGAACAAAATTGTCAAAGGGGTTAAAACACAACGAAAATCTTTTGAGAAAGCTTTAGGGTAGATAAACTCTTAAGTACTTGTCAATTTGCAAAGAAAACACTTGCCTAATTTCAAAACCCACTTCACAAACACTTTTTTTCAAAAATCAAACTTTTCCAACCCTTGAAACATCTTTTTAAAAGATAAAACACCTTTTGTAAAACATTCGAGTAAAGAATTGTTACAAGGTTAGCCTAGCACAAGGCATCTTTTCAAGACATTTTCAAAACAAGCCACCAAGCACCATTTCACACAATTGAAAACCAAGGCAAGATTGATCTAAGCAAGTACCTAAGAGCCCATGGATAACCATGGATGAAAAGGGTGCTAATACCTTCCCTTTTCATAATCTACCCCCCGAACCCACGAAATATCTCAAAAAAGGTTTTTGCTGTGCTTTTTTAACCTTTCCATTAGGATAAAATAAAAAGTCGGTGGCGACTCTTGCTAACCGCACAAGTGCGAATATGAACGCAAAACACTAGTCAGTTCTCCCACCGTATCACAGAATTGGCGACTCTGCTGGGGAGATACTTTTAAGTGGGGTTACCTTAGGGCTTAGATCACTTTCTTGCATGACTAATTGGTTGGTTTGCTTGCTTTATACCTTGGTTCTATTGTTTGGGTTTATAATCCTCCGCCCGGATTTTGGGAAACATTCATAGATAGCAATATGTTGTGGAAACTGTGCGGGGTATACCGACACGGTCTAAGCAATAGCTATATTAGTGCGACATATTTGTGGGTACCGGTAACCCTTGAGTTCAATCAAGGAGAGTACGGGGCCGCTGAGCGATGTCACTAAGCACTAATGACCTAGAACCTTACTTGACCATCTTGGCCTTTTATTAGGAGTAGTGAGATGACCGGCTTTGGTGCAGTCCGAGGTTGGTAGATACTCGATACTACACTCATTGAGGGTTGTTTTCTTGGAATATTTTGGTCGCCAGTTAAGTGGCTAAACCAAAACAATGAACAATGAAAGCAATCCAGTGATATTGAGCTCCTTAGAACCCGGTTACTATTTATAGGACAGGTTTTTAAGCCAACTACACTCAAGAGGGTACTTACCTATGAAACCCCATGCAAGCCTGAAACTAGGGTTTGGTGTGATTTGCTTGTACACATGTTTTATGCATACATCATAAACATCATGAAGCATCATATGCATTTACTAACCATTTCAAGGGTTTGGACCTTCATCATTGTTCTGGTTTTGTAGGTCATGGAAATTCCTCACAGAAACACCATTCAAGTCAACCTTGTGAGAATCTCTCCTCAACTCAAGGAGCTCACCTCAAGAATCCCGGAAAATTCATCCTTCAGTGAAAGACATGGTAGACTGCTCAACCTAGTCAACACCAACATCGAAGAAGACATGATGAAAGTTCTATTTCAATTCTTTGACCCCCTTCACCATTGCTTCACTTTCCCGGATTATCAGTTGGTGCCCACTTTGGAGGAGTTTTCTCAACTCCTAAGAATCCCTATCCTTAATCAACTACCCTTCAACGGTACGGAGAAGGAACCAAAGCCTGATGATGTTGCTCGAGCATTACATCTACAACCATCTGAAATCAAGGGGCATTGGGAAACCAGAAGCGGTGTCAAAGGATTCTTAGCAAAGTTCTTGTTTGAGAAGGCGCAAGAATGTTGGAACTCATTGGACCTGCAAGCATTTGAAGAAATTGTGGCACTCCTTATCTATGGGTTGGTCCTATTCCCAAATCCTGACCAATTGGTAGATGTCAACGCCGTCAAAATCTTCTTGTCCAGAAATCCAATACCAACATTGCTTGGAGACATCCTTCACTCATTTTACACACGAACAATGAGGGAGGGGTGTTCTCATGTGCTGCACTCCTATCCTCGCAAGGTGGTTTATTTCGCACCTTCCACAATCTGTCTTAAAGAATGATCAAGGTATAAGGTGGTCCCAGCGATTGATGACTCTCACTCATGCTGATATACATTGGTGTTCTCGGTCTAGAGAAAATATTATCATCGTCGATCGTTGCGGAGAATTTCCTAATGTCCCCTTACTTGGAATTAGGGGAGGTATCACCTACAACCCTTGCCTAGCTTTGAGGCAATTTGGGTACGCACGGAGGGATGGCCCTCATGACATGCTGATTCCTAGCCTAGTTTTTGACTTCGACGACGATGTGCAAGGACTTCGCCAAAGGTTCATCAGAGCTTGGGGAAAACTCAACAAGATTGATAGCAAGACCCTGGGACACAAGAACTCCATCCCTCTTGAGCCCTACCTCAAGTGGGTACGAGCCCGTGCTCAAAGTCTGATGATGCCTTATCCCCACGTACTCCCAGTGATCAAGGAGCCCGTCAATGAAGGAGAGGTCCCCTACACCATCCTACATCCAGACATGCCTACATCGTGGGAGGAAATGCAGAGGAGTTGGATTCAGCTCAAGGAGGAACGGAACACTTTTGAAGCTAGCTACTACGCCAGTGAAAAGAAGGTTCTGGAGCTTACCCGCCGACTTCACGAGCAAGAGGCCCTCAATGCCTACATCGCACCGAAGAGGATGCGCAATGTCTTTCTGCCTTGAGGAGTTTATGTTGTAATATTTGGCCCATGGGGCATTTATGTACTAACAAATTTCTTCTTATTAATATGACGTGCGTTCTTCTTTGTCTGAAACAATTTTGAATGTCCTAAATCCTTGAATGCATTGCATACACCAGCATACCATTCATCATGAGCATAAGCAGGTCTCGCTCCAGGTTTCCTTATCTATCTGCTGTTTATTTCAGTAGGATGGATCTCGAGCAAACGGTCAAAGACCTACAAGCCCAGAATGCACAATTCCAGCAACTCTTGATGACCTTGGTCAAGAGTCAAGAGGATATCAAGGCTCATCTGGAGAGCAAGGACCCAGTGAAGAAGAAAAAGAGGATCGGAGTGGCTACTTTGGGGAGGAGATTTGACAGAGAAGCTCGGAGGGTGCTCGAATTTCCTCCTACTTCTGATGAAGGGACTAGTAAAAGAGATCGGGTTGCAGTGCCTTCCGAGTCTGATGCAGAAGAGGAAGAGGTGGAAGAGGACGAGGATTATTCGGACCAGCAGTATCCTCCCGCTGATGACAAGTACAAGGGTTTAGAGGACAGATTGGCTGCAATGGAATTGCAGAGGGTGCCGGGTCTGGATTTTGAAGACATGGGCTGGGTCGCCGGAATTGTGATTCCTCCAAAGTTCAAGGTGCCGGCGTTTGTAAGGTATGACGGGCTGTCCTGCCCCAAAATGCACCTCAGGTCCTATGTGAGAAAGATTCAGCCCTATACAGCTGATAAAAATCTCTGGATTCATTTCTTTCAAGACAGTCTGTCGGGAGCCCAGTTGGAATGGTTTTATCAGTTAGAAGGAACCAGTGTCAGGAATTGGGAGGATTTGGCCACCGCTTTCTATAAACAATACCAGTATAATTCCGATCTTGCTCCTACCCGTACCCAACTTCAGGGTATGTCGCTAGGAACAAGTGAGGGATTCAAGGAATACGCACAAAAGTGGAGGGATTTGGCTGGCAGGGTGCAGCCTCCTTTAACCGATCGTGAGCTCGTTGATATGTTTCTTGGGACCCTATCTGGGCCATTTTTCAATCATTTAATCGGTAACTCTTCCGCGGGATTTACTGATTTAATCTTAACGGGTGAGAGAATCGAGGCTGGCATCAAGTCGGGAAAAATTCAGAAGGGTGTCGCCGCAAGTATGGAGAAGAAGCCGTTTAAGAAGGAGACAGCTATGGTATATTCTCAAAGGAGAGCAGGGAAGACGGAGCGTCGGCCGACTGTGGGGGCCGTAATGATTCAAAATGCTCCAAGCGAGCAGCCTCGCTACAACCAATCTAGACCGAACCAGCAACGGGTGGAAAGGCCACAACGACAGTTCACTCGTATCAATATGACCCCAGCACAGGTACTTCCCCATCTGTTGAAATTGAATCTGGCCTCTATCAAAGAAGCGCCAAAGAATGTAAATACATCCTCTCCACACTACCATGCCAATGCTAAGTGCGCCTATCATTCAGACAGTGTTGGGCATGACACCAACGATTGCTGGGCCCTCAAGCATAAGATCCAGGACTTGATAGACGCCAAGGAGGTAGAGTTTGACGCTCCAGAAAAACCCAATGTGATCTCTGCACCTATGCCGAAGCACGGTCGGAACGTCAACGCCATTGAGGAGGATCGATATGTTACTGACGTTAGTGATCTGACTACTCCACTGTTAACCGTTAAGCTAAATTTGTTAAGGGCCGGGATCTTCCCGGGATGTAATAGAGACTGTTACTGTTGTCACTCTCTGCCGTTGGGTTGTCCGCTACTAAAGGAAGGCATCCAAGGCCTCATAGATAGCCGACAAATTTTGTTCGAGAAAGTTCCTGTTGTTCCAGTTCACGTTGAAAGTATCTCAATCATAACCATTCACGCCAACCTTTCCGAGGCCGTCAAAAAGCCAGTTAAGATTACGCCAGCTGCAAAGACCATACCGTTAAAGATAACAAGGCCGGGGCCGGTTCCCTATGTCTCCGAGAAGTCGATACCTTGGAACTATGGTGGTGATATCTACTACCATGGTATCAAGCAAGTTGAAATAATTGAAGAGGATTCAGATAACGATGAAGCCAGCATCAGTAACATTGCGGGCACCAGCAAAATCACCAGAAGTGGGAGGATATTTTCTCCAGAGATTGCTCCTCCAAAAGCAGTCTTTGGACCCTCATCAGTAAAAGAAATCATCCCTGCACCAGCAAGACTCTCTGCCAGAACTCCTTTGATCAAAGAAATTTTCGTTCCTAGTGCTGTCTCTCCTACCATCGCCGATAAGGGAAAAGGAATACAAGATGAGCCCGTCAGGACGAGGACTCAACCCTTGGTGATCCCGGAAGCTTCCAAGAAAGAGATGGACGAAATTCTGAGGATAATCAAGAAAAGTGACTATGATGTGGTGGAACAGTTGGGGCAAACCCCCTCCAAGATCTCCATGTTGGCACTGTTGCTTTGCTCAGAAGCGCACGCTCAAGCTTTGATTAAGTTTCTAAAGGCAGCTCATGTGCCCCAAGAAACCTCTGCAGATCAATTTCAACATTGCGTGGCTAGCCTGACTGCAGACAATGGATTAGGCTTTTCTGATGCCGACCTGACCCCTAAAGGCCGAAATCACAATGATGCGTTGCATATTTCAATTGAGTGTCGCGGAACCACCCTTGCACATGTTTTGGTTGATACCGGTTCATCGCTGAATGTTTTGCCTAAGAAGGCCTTGGACCGGCTAGATTGCGAAGGGTTGGAATTGAAGCCAAGTGATATCGTCGTCAGAGCCTTCGATGGGTCGAAAAGAATGGTCCATGGAGAAGTTGAAATTCCTGTCAAGATAGGTACCGAGGTGTTCAAATCCACTTTCTATGTAATGGACATCCGTCCATCATACTCCTGCCTGCTGGGTAGACCTTGGATACACCATGCTGGGGCAGTCACCTCCTCCTTGCACCAAATGCTGAAATATCCTGTAAAGGGTAAAATCATTACTGTCCATGGCGAGGAAGAGTACATGATTAGCCATTTAAATTCTTTCCGGTACGTGGAAGTCGAAGGGGAGTTCATCGAGACACCATTTCAACATTTCGAAGAAGTGCTCCCTCAGATAGCAGTGGCGAAGTTGGCAGCTGAGACACCAAGGCAGATGGCCAGGATGGCATCTCTGGAGGATGCAAGGGCTGCAGTTAAAGAAGGAAAGAATTCAGCGTGGGGGCAGCTACCCGACTTTCCGCATAAGGTTGATAAGCTTGGTTTAGGCTTCACCACCGCTGGTCAGAAGGCCATGCGCCGGTCAAAGATTGAGAGAGCGCCAGTCAAGATTTCTCCTTACCAAGTCAACACCCTGGGAGATGAAGACAAGGAAAGCAACTTTGAAGAGTGGATTCATCCGACGGTCAGAGGAGGGCTGAACAATTGGGAAGCTAAAGACTTTGTCCCTGTCACTTTTATTCCTCAGTAATTTATCTATCAAACATTTTCTATTTTGGTCTGTAATATTTTTACTTTCAAACAATCAGTACACTATCTTTCCGCCTCCTGCCTTACCCGGGGCATGTAGGTCCACTTGTAAGGGTTTTGACTATTTTTCATATTCATATGCCATGTTTAATGATTCATTGGACGTTTTTCATTTGATAAACTGCTTGTGTTCATTTTCTTTCCTTCTGCATTTTTGTTTAAGGATGGCTACCCCTTACACACACCCACACTCACCAATGCAGGTACCCACCCACTCCGGATTCCATGGGTGACTATTCTGCTGTATCTTTCAATAACTCTGAAGACCTGGTCAATCTAGCCGAGTATGAGGACGACGAGGGTTATGAAGTACCAGGGGAACTAGCCAGGCTCCTGCAACAAGAGGAAAGGGCCATCTTACCGCATAAAGAGCCGTTGGAAACTATCAACTTGGGAACCGAGGAAAATCGGAAGGAGGTACAAATGGGTGCCAATCTGGAACCAGAAGTCAAGAAACGCTTGGTACAGTTATTGAATGAGTATGTTGAAATCTTCGCTTGGTCCTATGAAGACATGCCGGGTCTAGACACTGACATCGTGGTTCACCGTCTCCCCACAAGAGAAGACTGTCCATCGATCAAACAAAAAGTTCGCCGAATGAGGCCTGACATGTCCGAAAAAATCAAAGCAGAAGTGATGAAGCAGTTCAATGCTGGCTTTCTGGCTGTCACGTCCTATCCTCAATGGGTCGCTAATATTGTGCCAGTACCTAAGAAGGATGGCAAAGTCAGAATGTGTGTGGACTACAGGGATTTGAATAGGGCCAGCCCTAAGGATGATTTTCCGCTACCTCATATTGACATCCTGATTGACAATACAGCTCAGCATAAGGTGTTTTCTTTCATGGACGGATTCTCGGGCTACAATCAAATCAAAATGGCCCCCGAGGACATGGAGAAAACAACTTTTGTCACGCAATGGGGCACTTTCTGTTACAAAGTGATGCCATTCGGGCTGAAGAACGCAGGAGCAACTTATCAACGCGCCATGGTAGCTCTATTTCATGACATGATACATCATGAGATTGAAGTTTACGTAGACGATATGATAGCTCGGTCACAGACCGAGGAAGAGCACCTTGAACATCTAGAAAAGCTGTTTGCCAGATTGAAAGAATACAAACTCAGGCTAAATCCAAGTAAATGCATTTTTGGAGTTAGGTCCGGTAAACTCCTGGGATTCATCGTAAGCAACAAAGGCATTGAAGTCGACCCGGCAAAAGTAAAAGCAATACAAGAGATGCCTACCCCTCGTACTGAAAAGGAAGTTAGAGGTTTCTTGGGGCGCATAAACTATATTGCCAGATTCATTTCACATCTGACTTCTACCTGTGAGCCAATTTTCAAACTCTTGAAGAAAGATCAGATAATTGAATGGAACGACGACTGCCAAGCTGCTTTCGATAGAATCAAGGAATATTTGCTAGAACCTCCTATTCTGATGCCACCCGTCGAAGGAAGACCATTGATCATGTATTTGACCGTTTTGGACAATTCAATGGGGTGTGTTTTGGGCCAGCATGACGAGTCTGGTCGAAAAGAGCATGCTATTTATTACCTTAGCAAAAAGTTTACCGACTGTGAGACTCGCTGCTCGAGAAAACTTGCTGCGCTTTGGTATGGGCTGCTCGCCGACTAAGACAGTATATGTTGACTCATACTACCTTGTTGATATCCAAAATGGACCCTATCAAGTATATCTTCGAAAAGCCCGCTTTATCAGGAAGGATAGCCAGATGGCAAATGATCTTGACCGAGTATGACATCCAATACACCACCCAAAAGTCTATAAAAGGGAGTGTGCTAGCAGACCATCTGGCTCATCAAGCTATCGAAGACTATCAACCCATGAAATTTGATTTCCCAGACGAGGACATCATGAGTTTGGACAACATTAAAGGTGACGGACCGTATGACGGACCCGAAAAGGGATCCCGATGGACCCTGTACTTTGATGGTGCCTCAAATGCACTTGGAAACGGCATTGGCGCGGTACTTATCTCTCCGGAAGGATGCCACACTCCTTTCACGGCCCGACTTTGTTTCAGCTGCACAAACAATATGGCGGAGTATGAAGCCTGCATCTTTGGTCTCAAGGCTTCCATAGACTTGGGGATTAAATCTCTGATTGTATTCGGGGACTCGGCTTTGGTCATTAGCCAAATCAAAGGAGACTGGGATACCAAGCATCCTAATCTTATTCCATACAAAGAACATGTTCTGACGTTGTTGCCTCATTTCGAGCAAATTACCTTCGAGCACTTTCCGCGAGAAGAGAATCAGCTAGCAGATGCTCTAGCCACAATGTCCTCCATGTTTAAACTCAACTGGGATAACGAGGCTCCCCAAATCACCATCGAGCGAATGGATGAACCGGCGCATTGTCACGAGATTAACACCGAAGAAGTAGTGGAACAACCTTGGTTCCATGAGATCAAAAGGTATCTCGAGACCCAAGATTATCCTGAAGGAGCTTCCGTGAATGACAAGAAGTTCTTAAGGAAATTCGCCGCTAAGTTCTTCCTGAGCAACGGCATCCTCTACAAACGAAGTCATGATTGTGTATTACTCCGATGTGTTGATAAGGCTGAAGCAGAGTTAATCATGACTGATATACACAGCGGCACATTTGGCACTCACCTAAGCGGGCATACAATGGCTAAGAAGATCCTAAGGGCAGGCTATTATTGGTCTACCATGGAGGCTGACTGCCATCAACATTCCCGTACTTGTCATAAATGTCAAGTCTATGCCGACAAAGTTCATGTCCCTCCGGTTCCTCTCAACGTTCTAACTGCTCCATGGCCCTTTGCAATGTGGGGCATTGATATGATTGGAGAGATCAAACCCACGGCTTCCAACGGACATCGCTTCATCCTGGTTGCCATTGACTACTTCACTAAATGGGTCGAAGCGGCTTCCTTCGCCTCCGTCACCAAAAATGTGGTTGCCCGCTTTATCAAGCAAAATCTCATATGCCGGTATGGTGTTCCAGACAGAATCATCACAGACAACGGTACCAATCTGAATAATACAATGATCACTGCGTTATGCGAACAGTTCAAGATTTATCATCACAATTCATCTCCCTATAGACCGAAGATGAACGGTGCTGTTGAAGCTGCGAACAAAAATATCAAGAAGATCATTCAGAAAATGACAGTCACTTACAAAGACTGGCATGAGATGTTGCCGTTTGCGCTGCATGGATACCGTACGACGATACGTACCTCAACTGGGGCAACCCCGTTTTCTTTGGTTTATGGCATGGAAGCCGTTTTGCCTATGGAAGTTCAGATCCCGTCTCTAAGAATTATGAAAGACGCAGGTTTGAATGAAGATGAGTGGATGCAGACCCGACTTGATCAACTCAATCTGATCGACGAAAAGCGACTCGCTGCTATATGCCATGGTCAAGCGTATCAAAAACGGATGATCAAGGCCTTCAATAAGAAAGTCAGACGTCAAGTGTATCAAGTCGGAGATCTAGTAGTCAAGCGGATTATCTTACCGCAAAGTGATCCCAGGGGCAAATGGACTCCTACATACGAAGGGCCGTTTGTAATCAAGAGCGTATTTTCTGGTGGTGCGATGATTCTGACCACCATGGACGGCGACGATTTGCCGCACCCTGCGAACGCAGACATAGTCAAAAGATACTACGCATAAAATAACCCGACAAGTCGAAAACCCGAAAGGGCGGCTTGGGCAAAAATGGGTATCCCGGTGAACTGAAAACCCAAAAGGGCGGTTCAGGCAAAAATTAGGGATAAAAACAAAAAAATCTGTACACCCGGCAAGTCGAAAACCCGAAAGGGCGGCTTGGGCAAAAAGGGGTTTCCTGGTGGATCGAAAACCCGAAAGGGCGATTCAGGCAAAAGTTAGGGAATTTAAGCGTATGACTATGTCTCGTCAGATCACTTCAAAGACAGTCTCTTCATCAACCGGTCCCAGGTTTCTGATCAATCCAGCCATCGTCAAACGAAGCATTGAATGGACAGATGTTCGGAGTTGTGAAAGCTACAGCAGAGTGGGATCCCATGGAATTATTTCACATAGCCATCTTTGTTTTAAATTTTTTTTCAAATATTCACGACAAGATCCTCTTACTAGGATGATTGTTTCCCTTGTATAAATATACTCAAAGAAAATCAATACAAATACTCTTCCCAAAATTTGTGCCATTTCCCTTTTCCTTTTTCTCTTGCACTATTTGTTTTATTTTGAGAAACGTCCAATGTTTTGTTAAATAGGCATATGCATTTGAAACATGATCACTTCCTAATTGAACCTAAGAAAAGGATTACTGATAGGATGAAAGTACAGACGAATATTTCGACACCCTTCCAAAGGAAATCCCTCGAGATCTGTAATCCACGTCCCTAACAAACCTTGAGGTCTATCTCCAGCAGACCCTCGGAGCTTATCCCCGTAAGATTCCGCAAGGTAATCCCCGCAGAGTACGGACGTCCCTTCCAAGTTTTATTCAAAGTTATTCTCACAAAGGCGTATAACTGGTTTATCCTCGACTAACCGTCAGGAGAGGTCACTCGCCAGAATTCTTCCCATCCCCAGCGGAGTTCCTCAGAATTCCCCCAACAGTAACTTATCAGTACTATCTCCGGAGAAGTTTATCCCCAGCCAAAGAATCTTCCGGAGATCATTTTTCCTCAGAGTTCAAGATTCGGTATCCCCAGCAGATCAAAAGCTTCAACGGGTCAATCCCCAGCGAAGTCAGACTTTTAAATCTTCTCCCCACAGGTTTTTTAGAAGAAAATCTAGCATTCCCCAGTAGAGTCAGTCTCCAGAGATACATCTCTCCCAGTTGAAGATTCTCAATCTGGCCTCCCCAACATTAAATCTACTAGTTTAACACTCCCCAGTAGAAGACTTCAGGAATCCCCCAGAAGATTGGTATGCAATCCGAGCTCCAAGCTCCCCAGCAATGACCCAGGATTTATTTTCCCCAGCAACAGTCAAGATACCTCTATCTCCAGCTTACATGCACATCCATTTACATTCATAAAACCATGATGTACATTGTATCATGCATCATAGCAATGCATCCAACTAACTTTTTGCCTTTTTCAGGCAAGATCAGTCGACAGAGTAAAATAATTCAATTTCAAGACTTCTGAAAACAGTTCACGGGTTCTCCAAGTAAACGGATGTTAACCTATCACTTGTTCAGATTCTTCTCAAGACTTCTGAAAACAGTTCATGGATTCTTCCCAAGTAACGGATGTTAATCTATCAGCTTGTTCAGATGCACCTTCGAATTTAGTTTACGGACGCTTCCCAACAACGGATGCTGCTCTATTGCTAATTCAACTTCAAGACTTCTGAAAACAGTTCACGGGTTCTCCAAGTAAACGGATGTTAACCTATCACTTGTTCAGATTCTTCTCAAGACTTCTGAAAACAGTTCATGGATTCTTCCCAAGTAACGGATGTTAATCTATCAGCTTGTTCAGATGCACCTTCGAATTTAGTTTACGGACGCTTCCCAACAACGGATGCTGCTCTATTGCTAATTCAACTTCAAGACTTCTGAAAACAGTTCACGGGTTCTCCAAGTAAACGGATGTTAACCCATCACTTGTTCAGATTCTTCTCAAGACTTCTGAAAACAGTTCATGGATTCTTCCCAAGTAACGGATGTTAATCTATCAGCTTGTTCAGATGCACCTTCGAATTTAGTTTACGGACGCTTCCCAACAACGGATGCTGCTCTATTGCTAATTCAACTTCAAGACTTCTGAAAACAGTTCACGGGTTCTCCAAGTAAACGGATGTTAACCTATCACTCGTTCAGATTCAACCTCAAGATTTCTGAAAACAGTTCATGGATTCTTCCCAAGTAACGGATGTTAATCTATCAACCTATTTAGATACGACTTCCTGAAAATGGCTTGTAGGTTCCCCCAACCACGGATGTCAACCTATTGCCTGTTCAGACCCCTCAATTCAGAAATGGTCTAAAGCTCGGACGCTTTCCTAATGTTCCCTTCCAGATGGCATCTTTAAGCCCATCCCCGACAAGTTTCTGTCAACTCCCCTAGATGGCATCGTTAAGCCCATCTCCAAATGGCATCTCTAAGCCCATTCCCGCATCCAGTACTTTGATAAGTGCAAATTTTCGGGCACTCTAGTGTCCAATCTCCTTTTACCCTCAAGTCGCGAAAGGCAAACTTGCCAATCTAACTCTTCAAGTCAAAGAAGATTGAACAGGGGCAACTGTTGTACCCCAAAATTTGCCCTCGCATTTTTCCCCAAGAAATCTCAGCTTCAAACATTTCCTGACTTCTCAAACTGACTCAAGAATCGGACAAACGGACTTTTCTTGGCAGTCAAGCAAAACTAGGGTTTTTACTGATTTTCAGAGCTCTGATTTGTTTCATACAGTGGGCTTAGGGTTTGATTGATTGTTGGTCCAATTTTGATCAAGCGAGCGTGATTTGGCATTTAATCGGGAATTAGGGTTTTATGGGCATATTCTCAAAAGAATTTGAATTCCACCGCACTTTGCGGTTTATTTCAAGATTCGGATTAAAAGTAGCGTTTTCTTGGTTTAATCAGTAAAAGAGACAGTAGTTTGAATTCAGTACGTTTTGATTGGGCCAGTCAGATACAAGATGCAGTATTGGATTCACAGCGTTCATGTGTTTGATCAGTCTATCTGGATTAATTGCTGCTTTGCTTTGGATGCTGGATAAGACAGGTTTATTGGGTCAATGTTGTTTTATTTTAGTTATTTATTATTCTGAAATTAAATGATTGAATTTATTTTTCAATTGTTTTAATTCTAAGAGTTTTAAATAAATAAATAAGCAATAAAGAAAATGGAACCAATTGGATAATTTGAATTTTTTATTGATATTTGAATTATTTACAAATTGTTGTTACAAACAATAATTTACATTTAATTTAAATATTACAATAGAATGAAAAAACTATCCTATTTTCTAAATACTCTTCGTTCTTCACTCCGCTCCGGCATTCCATCTTTCATCTGCAAAAAGAAACAAGAAAAGTCAGAAAGCATTTAATTAAAGGACAGATAAAAAGTTGCTCATCATTAGGGGCCACTGACTGGGATCAGTTGACCCTCTCTGCAAATCACGGGATTTCTCCCGGTTCACAGAGAGGGAAGATTATTTCATTTCATGAATGCAAGTGCAAATGCATAGTTTCTAAAAAAAGGTTTGCAAGCTGCATAGAATCTCAATGTCCAATTCAAACCATATGGTTCAAATCCAAACTGAAAAATCCAATCCAAACTTTCTATCCAAAAGCAAAGGCTACTGTCAGAATGCCAAAAGATATCAAAGAAGTCAAAATGGTACAAGTTGCTATCAAAGCCTACAAGCTGTCAAAGGGACCTTTGCCAAGATATCAAGGAAAAGAGCAAAGTGCAAAAGCTGGAGGAGAAGATGCAGAATATGCTATGCAAACATCTTAATTCATCATTTCCCATCCAGGGCCCCTTCAGAAAAGTACAACTTAAATTATATAAAATTTCTTTGCTGTACTGTAAAGAGAAGTAAAGAGAGATAAAGCAAACTCAGTTCAGGTTAGGCATAGACATCAGCACAGCAGGCAAAAGGAAGAGAGAGGAATGTGTACCAATTTCATCAACTCTGCATAATAACAGTTCACAGCAGACAGTAGCAGGAAGAAAAAGATACACAAAATCAGAAAAGAGCCAACTCAGTTCAGTAACATAGGCAGCAGGCATAGACAGTAGAGGCAGAAAAGATATACAACAAAGAGGATAATTCAGCATTGTTCAAAAATTACACAGCATAGCCAATTACTGAAATGGGAAAAATGCCATGAAACCTTGTGAAAATGTCCAGCAGACTTGGGTCAAAGAGAAGACCAAAACTTTGAAAAAAGATTGGGCGCCAAGAAAAAAGATAGAAAAGATATATACAACTCAGTAGTTGCACAAAGCTCAAGCAAACCAATACCAAAAAACTCATAAACCTGCATTCTCCTCACCAACACCTCAAATATCTGTCTAACCCCTAAACCATTAAACCTGCATCAGTATAAACCTGGAGCACACCCTGCATTAAACATACAAAACTCAAGCCAAGAACCAGCCTACTGTCATCAAACACCAATATTCTGCCTCAACCTTTAAAAACACACAAAACCTGATAAACAAAATTAAAAACTTCACCATGCTTGCAAACTGATCAAACAAAAGCCATCAAACACATACAAAAACTCAAGCCAAGAACCAGCCTACTATCATCAAACACCAATACCCTGCCTTACCATTAGAACCAAAAACACCATACTGTCAAACTATCCCCTCAACAGAAATTCAAGGCAACCCAATCTCAAACCTATTCAAACACACAACATAACATACAAAAACCTGATACCACAGTTCAATTCAAAAACAATGCCAATATCCTGTCATACCAGTACCAAAACTGTCAAGGCAACCCAATCTCAAGCATAATCAAAGCACACAAAAATCCCTAAGCCCTCAGTACAAGCATCATTGGGCATTAAGTCTCAAAAATACATAGCATCCACCGTTTCAAGGCAATAACTGTTCACAGCATTCAACCATTCAAAGGGACGAGCGAAGAAGAGAAAGATACTCAAGCAACAGTTCCAATAATATACAGAACGCAAAGGCATCACAGTGGCAGAAGAAGATAAAGAAGTGAATTAGGGTTTTCAGGCAAGTCCAGCATACATCATCAAACTCTAGAAATATAAGCAAAGAACGAAAGTACCAGAAAAGCGTCAAACGCGAAGCAAGCTCCATCACCGCCGTTCCGGCCTCCTGAAGCATCACCCTTTTCTTCTCTCCTCCATCTCCAAAAGCAGGTAACGAGCCTTCTATCCCTTCTCCTTCACCTCATAAAAAACAAAAAATAAAGAGCTCAGAACAAATTCTACGCGAATCAGAAAAGAAGAGGAAAATATAAAACGATTAGAACCAACCTTGTTTCAAGGGACGTGGAATTCTTGCCTTGGAGGGAAGAGAGTGTGAGGATGATGTTGGTGGCCGGAGACAATCAAATGCTCAGAAATTGCTAATCGGAGAAGACGAATACCACGAACGCGCCGCTGCTGATGAACCCTAACTCTCGTTCTGAAAACAACACGCTTAACCCTAATTTCGTTCAAGGCAAGATTGGGCCTGACCCGTTTCCTGATTACCCCAAAGCCCATTAACATTAACCTCTTTTCATATTCATCAACAAAATTTGTTTAACCTACTCTTTTTTTCATATATTAATAATAACCCTTTAATATTTTATGAAAACATTTCATTTGCTTTACAAAAAATCATTTTAATACAAATACTTTCTTTTTATTTACAATTTAACTAAAGCATTTTATATATACTTATTTAATTAAAAATACTAACCTAAATAACAAAATACTTTTTATACACAAATTAAAATTAAAAACATTTTTTGAAATACATTTGAATATATTATCTTTTCTTTTTTTATATATACATGATTAAATTGAAGATACTTTTTTAATCAAAATGCATATTTGTACATATTATACATTTTCCATACATAATTAAAATTAAACTCTTTTTTTAGTTAATATACATTTTTGTACATAATAATTCGATGCATCTTTTAATGTTGAAATTCACAAAACATTTTGACTAAAACACTTTCTTTAAAACTTAACATTCTAATCAAAACACTTCATTCTTCTTTTGTACATAATTAAATATACGAAAATCAAGATTTATCTAAAAAACATTTATCTAGGTCAAAACCCTAATACGGCTCAATTTCACATTCCGCACTTGTACATATTTACACTTACACAATACATATACATTTGCACTTACACAATATATTGCCCTACACACATTTTATCTTACATTTATACATTTGACATTTATATTTTGATTGTGACATTCGATTTGGTTGTAAATACTATAAGTCTCATCCCCTTGTACATTTATATCCCCACCCCCTGATACCATTTTGTAATAGCGTAGATCTACATTCCGCAATTTACAGTTTTCCAATTATACCATGATTAGACCTAGGGTTTGTATGTACATAAAATCAAACGTTAGATAACCTAATACAAGACAAATGCATGTAATCAATACACAATCACACTTGCACCCTCTAAGGTAATCCCACATGTTGCCTTCCAAATGGGCCATGCTTGCACGTCGAATGTCTTTGGCACAACGAAATCAAATGATCATAAGTCCCTCGATGACGCTTTCGAAAGTCGCCTATCAAAATGATCAAGTCCCTTCAAGCAAATTGCCAAAGACACTTGGCACCATTGCATTCATGGTCTATGCGATGACCCGCGCCTGTCCCGAATAAACTTCCTAAATACAAGATTGCCTACCAATTTCAATGGTAGAACAAAATTGTCAAAGGGGTTAAAACACAACGAAAATCTTTTGAGAAAGCTTTAGGGTAGATAAACTCTTAAGTACTTGTCAATTTGCAAAGAAAACACTTGCCTAATTTCAAAACCCACTTCACAAACACTTTTTTTCAAAAATCAAACTTTTCCAACCCTTGAAACATCTTTTTAAAAGATAAAACACCTTTTGTAAAACATTCGAGTAAAGAATTGTTACAAGGTTAGCCTAGCACAAGGCATATTTTCAAGACATTTTCAAAACAAGCCACCAAGCACCATTTCACACAATTGAAAACCAAGGCAAGATTGATCTAAGCAAGTACCTAAGAGCCCATGGATAACCATGGATGAAAAGGGTGCTAATACCTTCCCTTTTCATAATCTACCCCCCGAACCCACGAAATATCTCAAAAAAGGTTTTTGCTGTGCTTTTTTAACCTTTCCATTAGGATAAAATAAAAAGTCGGTGGCGACTCTTGCTAACCGCACAAGTGCGAATATGAACGCAAAACACTAGTCAGTTCTCCCACCGTATCACACATTGTTATCTCCAAAAATCCCCACCAATAGGATCAGTCCCCACTTAGAACCAGAGCACTTTACAAAATTGCACTAAATTCATACTATAGGATTGGGGCCACCACTGGACCATAATATCCTATATACATCACTAGATCAATATTCTGCAAAACGTCATTGGACCTAAGTCCTACAATATGCCATAATGCATGATGCGCAAGAACATAATAAACACGACCACGACTAGTCAAAACACACCATCATCCATGAATTCATCACAACATCCTCAAATCATCATAATAAGCAAAACTTATACATAAAATTATCATATCATAATAGTAAACAAAACATCATTGCAATCTGTCACGGGGAAACCTATCTCTATCCTAACTTAGGCATTATCATTATAATCGAACACGTAAATCCTAACTTCATTCTAACTTAAGTATCGTGAATATACTCTTCATTCATCATTTCACTCCATCAAACTAAATCTCATTGCGTTAGATATACAACGCTTTGAATGACACATCAATTTGAGTTCTAAAACTCAAGTTATGACGCTTTTAAGAAAATCTAACACGACCATTCAACTCTACCATCCATCGCCCGAAGATACACCTTCATCGCCTGGCAACAGACCCACCGCGTCCTGTCTCGCTCGACAACGCTTGGAGCGACTCACTCTAGTGGCGTCACTTTCTTTCGCCCTTCATTGTGCCATGGCCCGCCCATTGACAGCCACATGCTCATATCATTGCCCGACGATGCATCTCATTGTCCAACGATGCACACCAGTTTGTGATTCTCCTTCTACGATTCTGCATTGTTCAATCCCAAATTTGTGTGCGATTTCACACCAATACAAACCCAAAACTCCTCTATATAATAATTGTTTCACAACATCACAATATCACATCATAAAAAACATCATATATATCATTCCTCATCATTATAACACCAATTTATCACCAATTACAACACAGTTTCATCACAATGCATCATATTTATCAAATCACCAAAACCCACACAACCTACAATTATCTTGACCTTAGATCAATTATAATAACAATGATAAACACCCCTTACCTTATATTATAGCAGCAAATCAATTCCTCTCGGTGTTCTATCACAAAATCCCCTTGCCTCTCTGTGCCCTAGCTTTTCCTCTTCACAGCATTCTTCCAAATTTTACGATTGCACAAAATGATTGTTCCAAACCCTCAAACCTTCCTTATACCAACTGTTGCACCCCAAAATTTGCCCTCCCATAACCTTCAAAGTTTTGACAAGAATCATCCACAATTGGTTCAAGTCTACTCAAAGGCTACACAGTCAACCATCCTCCTGAAGCCAGTCAAACTAGGGTTTTGGTTCTCACAAGGAAGCTGAAGTTTTCAAGGCCTCAATCAAGTCTCCCATGCACATAAACATTGTCAAGCACCTACATGTCAAGTTTCAAGACTTTCAGCACAAAATTGCACAGTCAAAAACCCTAATTGCTCAACAGTCAACTGTAGGGGCAAAATGGTCATTTGACAGTCAAAAGTCAAAATTTTTGGTCAACATCTTATTTTGAAGCCACAAACATCATTTGATCAATGCTTGATCATGATTCTCAAAACTTGGCTCAAAAATCATCAAGATGCAAAAGTTTCTATTTTTGGACAGCTGAAAAAGTCAACCGAAATTGACCAGGGCATAACTTTCACATGGATTATCAGAAAAATTCCATCCAAATCTCATTTTGAAGAGAAAGACACTTCCTACAACTCATCTTCATACTTCAAGTCCAAGAAATGCTCTCACAAAAAGTTATCAATTTCAACATTATAGGTCATTTTCAAAAGTCAACAAAAAGGGGCTTTAAGTCAAAGGCCATAACTTGAGATTGGTAAATCAAAATGACATGGGACCAAAGACATTGTTTAGAGGACTTCAAGACCTTTCTAAAATGTCCAAGAACATGAGCAAAGCTTAAAAATTGAGCAAGTTATGCATTGGAGAAGTTGGGAAATTTTTGTGAAATGGCCAAAATCATTTATCCTTGAAATCTCATTTTTGACAAAAGGGGCCCACTTTTTCCACTTGGATTAACTTGACCATGCTTCCCACGTGTCCCACCTTTTATTTCAGATTTTTTATTAATTTTTTCATTTTTATTGATTTTTATTGGATTTAATTAGTTTTAAATCTTTTAAAATCAAAAGAAATTCAAAAATTGATTTAAGAGGGAATATTTGGCCTTAACTAGCCTTGAAACATCATTATGGGCCTACCCAAATTCGTGCAAAGAGCAAACAAGGCAAGAATTCAAAATTTGAGTCAAAAATGGAAAGTTGGTTATGGTGGTTTATGTGAAAATCCAATGCATCAATGCAAGGCTTGATTGGCTATAATTATCATTCATACACATTGCCAAAAGGATATAGAAGTGATCAGAAACCATTGGACACAACAAGCTGCGCCCTATTGCTGCATACAAACTCACATTTTTTACACAAAAATCTCAATTCTGAAATCAACTTGAAAAGGCGATTCAAGACCTAATTCCTCTTCCATTAGCTTGCTGAAAGTTCATAGGACAAATTCCAATCATTCTCCAAGCCTCACACTCAAGAAAACGTAAGATCACCATGGAAATTGGTGAAGAAAAATCTTGAATCGGTTTCTAACATTCCTGCATTCTCAACGCATTTTTTGTTATTGTATTTATGTTTCTAATGATGTTTGCAAACTAATCATGTACTTCAATTGAAGAATCCCGCGTTGTAGGCCAAAGCACCATGTTCGATTCTTAGGGTTCCAAGGTTTTCAAATTGGGCGTTTTCAATTCATATAAAATTAAGATGTAATAATGCCATGAATGAAATCTGCAGGTTGGAACGAACAGATTGAGACGCTCGCGCTCAATTTATGAGCCTTCAGGGCCTAGTCGCTATTATTGAATTAAGCTTGTTTTGAGGGGGTTCAAAACCCCCGTTAAATGTTTATTATGTTTCAGGAAAATAAACACAACGAAGAAGAAGATGTGGTGGCGTGCGTTGGTTGGTCAATTCAAAAATTCGCGCGCGTTTACCCACTCAGGCGTTGTTTCATATTATGTTTTTTGTTGCTTATTTATTTAACAAATGCGTGAGTTGGTACAGTTGGTAAGCGAAGGCATTGGCAATACACATGACCTGGGTTCGATCCCAGGTCTCCACCCTTTCTCTTTATTTTTTTTCAATTGACAATCATATGCAGGTTGATGGCGTTGTTCCATGGTACACCTCTAGATCAAGCCTTGCCACGTCCATCTAGAGATCCAATCAAAGGCCAAGAATTAAGGCACAGGATAAGTCCCAGTCAATGCGCTAACACGCTACCAAAAAAGTCAAACAGATCAATAGCTTATTGGGCCAGATTTCTCAATCCAAACCTCCAAATTAAGGGCTTCACCCCCTTAGGTTTTTTTTTTACAATTTCTTTCTTTTCTTTTGTTCTTTTATTTTTTTTTATATTCTTTTAATTGTTGCTTTATTTTAATTAATTAATATTTTCAAAATATAAAAAACATATAAAAATCAGAAAAAAGAGAAAATAATAAAATATTTTATTTTAAGTATTTTCATAAATAAATTTGTATGTAATTAATTTAGATTTAATTTTAGGTTATAACTTAATTCTTTTTTTTCACAATAAACCAAAAATAACAAAAATAGGCCTTTAGCACTTTTTTTATCTTTTTTAATTAATTAAATATTTTTATTATAAATGTCATTAACCATTAATTTTGTAAATAAGTTTTATAATTAATTAGTTTTAATTTTAGGTTTTAACTTTAATGCATTTTCTTTAATAAATTAAAAACAATTAGAATTAGAATTAGAATTAATTAATTGACTTTTAATTAATTTAATTTTCTTTAATGTCATAAATACAAAAAAACATAAAAATAAGTTCTTCTTCATTTATTTAATTTAATTGTTTTAACTTAATTATTTTAAATTCCTTCAAAGGGTTCAACGCCCTCACATTCGGTCATATTTTCCTTTTTCGCGCGTTTTATTTATTTTTGATGTAAATATAATGTACTTGTACCAAAGCCATGTAATAGCTATTAGATATTTATTTTCTGCAATTTATTTTAAATCGGGTCTGGATTAATTTGGCGTTGTAGACCCGCGCCCTTGTAATAGCGTAGGACCTTTATCTTTTTTCCGCACTTTAAATTCCCGCACCTTTAACTGTTAAACAATAACATGAAAGAATGAATGCCCAAAAAAATAAAATCAAAGCGTAGATCACCAATACATGACAAGACAAACAATAAACTGAAAATGACACACAAATCACACACCACCCCTAGGGTACGCTTCACTGTTGCCTTATCCCTCGAAAGGTGGTCATCAAGTAAAGGATGCCTTAGTGAGTCCTTATGTTCCATTGATCCAGTTGCCTCGAATAAGTTGCCTCAGAACGGTCACCTCGGAATAAAAGGATCAATGGCATAAGGGTAGCTTCTAAGGTATCTTATCATTGCTCTGGTGATCACCCTGTTGCCTTGCCCCTCGAAACGTGGTCGTTGAGTACAGGACGTCTTAGTGAGTCCTTATGTTCCATTGATCTAGTTGCCTCAAAACAGTTGCCTCGAAACAAGTTGCCTCGGAATAAAAAGATCAATGGCATAAGGGTAGCTTCTAAGGTATCTTACTATTGCTCGGTGACCACACTGTCCCTAACCCTCGAATTGACCCGAACACCTCCAACGGTGGTGCTACCTACCTCTCAATGGTGGGATGGCACTACCTAAAGGACAATTACACAGCTTAATTCCTTAGGGTAGGTAGATGACTCATGGATACTTGCTCTTTTAAAAAACAAATCAAAATACTTTTCACACCTTACACTTTTCAAAAAATTTTCAAACAATACTTCATACACTCTTGAGGACTGATACAAGAGTTACCTAGAAGTTTTCAAACGAACTTTTTCAAAACCCACTCACACTTGAAAAGCAAACAAATTTTGAAAACACAATGAGCAAGTATCTAAGAGCCCATGGATAACCATGGATAGAAAGGGTGCTAACACCTTCCCTTTCTATAAATCTACCTCCCGAACCGAGAACTAATCTCAATAAGGAATTTTTCTGTGCTTTTGTCCTTTCCATATTGGAGAAAATAAAAGACGGTGGCGACTCTTGCTTACCGCGACATTTCGCGAAACCAGCTTTAAAACAGTCAGTTCCAGATCCACCGATCACAGAACTGGCGACTCTGCTGGGGATATAACTTAAAGTGAGGTGTACCTTAGGACTAAGATCACTGTGTTTTCAATTGCTTTGATTTGTTTGCTTTAAATTGTGGGACTGTATTGGGAGATCTATAGATCCTAACCCGGATCTTGGGATACCTTCTTAGAAAGTAGCAACAAGGCTGTGAGGGAACTGTGCGGGGTATACCGACATGGTTGAAGCAGTCTGCTACGTTGATGTGGCACTTTGGTGTGTACCGGTAACCCTTGAGTCAATCAAGGAGAGTACGGGGCCTCCATGTGGTGTCGTGAAGCATCAACAGACCTTAGGAACCTTAATTGAACCATCTTGGCCTCTTTAGGGTAGTGAGATGACTACTTTGGTGTACTCCGAAGTCGGTTGATACTCGATACTACACTCAATTGAGGGTTGTTTTCTTGGGATATTTTGATCGCCAGTCAGTGGCCAAATCGAAACGATGAACAATGAAAGCAATCCAATGATATTGAGATCTTTAGAACCCGGTTACTCTGATAGGACAGGTTTGAGCCCACCAACTTCAAGAGGGTAATACCCAGACCCCATGTTGGCCTAAACTCGAAGGGCTTGTCTTGTGTGACTTGTGTGCCTTACATGTTTGCCTTTGTAAATATTTGTGGTGTGTTTAATCATAGCATCATAACATCATACAGCATCATATGCATCCACTAACCATTTCAGGGGTTCGAATCTTCATCTTTGTTCTTGTTTTGTAGGACATGGAAACTATCTGCAGAAAGACAATTCAGATAAACCTTATAAGGGTCCCTCCTCAGCTTAAGGAGCTTACATCCAGGATTCCCGAGAACTCGTCATTCAGTGAAAGGCATGGTAGACTCATCAGCTTGGTCAATACCAATATTGAGGAAGAGATGGTGAAGGTCCTTTTCCAATTCTTTGACCCTCTGCATCACTGTTTTACTTTCCCGGATTATCAGCTGGTGCCTACTCTAGAAGAGTTTTCCCAACTTCTGAAGATTCCCGTTCTCAATCAACTACCCTACAACGGTACGGAAAGGGAACCAAAACTTGAAGAAGTAGCTAAAGCATTATGCCTACAACCATCTCACACCAAGGGGCATTGGGAAGCCAGAAATGGTATCAAAGGATTCTTGGCAAAGTTTCTGTTTGAGAAGGCCCAAGAGTGTTGGAATTCCCTTGACCTTCAAGCCTTTGAAGAAGTTGTAGCCCTCCTTGTCTATGGGTTGGTGTTGTTCCCTAAACCAGATCAGCTTATAGATATCAGTGCTGTCAAGGTCTTCATGTCTAAGAATCCTATACCTACGTTGCTGGGGGACATCCTTCACTCATGTTACACTCGAACCATGAGAAAAAGGGGTGTTCTTATGTGCTGCACTCCCCTCCTGGGAAGGTGGTTTATTTCGCACCTTCCACAATCAGTTTTGAAGAACGAGCGAGGTTTGAGGTGGTCACAACGGTTGATGACTCTTACACATGCAGATATACATTGGTGTTCTCGGTCCAGGGAGGATGTCACTATCATTGATCGTTGTGGGGAGTACCCTAATGTTCCTTTACTTGGGATCAGAGGAGGTATTACTTACAACCCGTGCCTGGCTTGGAGACAGTTTGGTTATGCTCGGAAAGATGGCCCTCATGAGATGTTAATTCCTGACATAGTTTTTGACTTCGACAAGGATACGCAAGAACTTCGCCAGAAATTTATCAAAGCTTGGAGGATGCCCAGCAAAATAGACAGCAAGACCCTGGGGCACAAGAACTCCATCCCATTAGAGCCTTATCTCAAATGGGTACGAGCCCGCTCCCAGAAGCTGGTGATGCCATATCCTCATGTTCTCCCTGTGATCAAAGAGCCAGACTTGGAAGGAGAGGTGTCCTACACCATCCAACATCCTGACATGCCCACGTCCTGGGAAGAGATGCAGAAGAGTTGGATCCAGCTTAAGGAAGAACGGAATTCTCTGGAAACCAATCTACATGCCAGTGAGAAAAAGGTCCTGGAGCTCACCCGCTTACTGCACGAGGAAAGGAATCTCAATACCTATATTGCTCCGAAAAGGATGCGTAGTGTCTTTTGGGATTGATCTGTCTTGTAATACTTGCCCATGAGGCTTTAATGTACTGAACAATTATTTTCTTAATAATAACGTGTGTTCCTTTTTGTCTACAACAAATTTGAATTTTCGAACTCTTGAATGCATTGCATAAACACATATCATTCATCATATGCATCACAGGTACTCTTCTTTTCAGGCTGCTGACTGTTCTTCGCTGTTTATTTCAGCATCATGAACCCTGAATCATCAACCGAGGCATCTATCAAGGCTCTTCAGGCGCAGAACGCCCAATTTCAGGAGCTGATCAAGGGTTTGGCTCAAGGCCAACAAGAGTTGAAGACCATGCTTCTGAAGAAGACTAAGAAGAAGAGGAGGACTGTGCTATTTAACACTGGGTGCAGACTCGGGAACACCTTGCGAAATGAGGCTGAGAGGACTACTCCATCTGTGGGGGAAGGTAGTCACCAAGAAGGGGAGGTCCCTACTCATGTGGGCTCTGATACTGAAACAGACTTCAACGACGAACAGTACCCTCCTGCTGAAGACCGGTACAAGCAGTTGGAGGACAGATTAAAAGCTATGGAAGTTCAGCGTGTGCCTGGACTGGATTTCGGAGACTTGGGGTTATCTACTGGGGTGGTGATTCCACACAAGTTCAAGGCACCTGCCTTTGTGAAGTATGACGGGGCTTCCTGTCCCAAGATGCACCTCCGTTCTTATGTAAGGAAGATCCAGCCTTACACAGCAGACAAGAACCTTTGGATCCACTTCTTCCAGGAGAGTCTTTCAGGGACTCACCTCGAATGGTTCTATCAGCTGGATGGAATCAACATTCGTAACTGGGAGGATCTGGCCACTGCTTTTTACAAGCAGTATCAATATAATTCCGACCTCGCTCCTACGCGTACCCAGCTCCAGGGTATGTCGCTAGGGTCGGGTGAAGGTTTTAAGGAGTACGCCCAGAAATGGAGAGACCTGGCTGGCAGGGTGCAGCCACCATTGACGGACCGAGAGCTGGTGGATATGTTTTTAGGGACCCTTTCTGGTCCATTTTTCAATCATCTCATCGGTAATTCCTCTGCTGGGTTTACCGATCTGATCCTGACCGGTGAGAGGATCGAGGCCGGTATAAAATCAGGGAAGATACAGAAGGTTGCCTCCTCCAATGCTGAAAAGAAGCCCTTCAAGAAAGAGGCAAGTGCTGTGTATGGCCCGAGAAGGCAGAACAAACCTGAACACCGCCAAGCTGTCAACGCGGTGGTTATTTCTAAACCTGCTGCTGCTCCACAACAGTACAATCAACCCAGAGCTGAGAGGCCCAAGCGACAATATACTCGACTCAGCATGACTCTCTCTCAAATCCTGCCGCAACTATTATCAGCCAGCTTGGTGACTGTTAGAGAGGCCCCGAAGGTTGTGAATACTGCATCCCCTAAGTTTAATCCAAATGCCCGCTGTGCTTATCACTCCGATAGCCTGGGGCATTCTACTGATGATTGCTGGGCCTTAAAGAACAAGCTGCAGGACCTTATTGATGCAAAGGAGGTTCAGTTTGAGGCACCTGAGAAGCCCAATGTAGTGACAGCTCCCCTGCCTGCCCATGGAGTAAATGCTATTGGGGACAAAGAGGAAGTGGATGAAGCTGAGTTTGATAGCTGGATCTACCCGGCAACCGACGGTGGACTTAACAATTGGAGTGCAAAGGACAATCTGACTGTTTCTCTTGTTACTAAGTAATAAATTCCTATGTTGTTGGTATCTGTAATGAACAATAATAAACTTTATGGCCCGGTGTCCCACCCTAGGCACCGTGGTTCTACTTGTGAAGGCATATAAATCGTCATTTCATATATCATAAATGAAAATCTTGGACATTTTCTCGCATTACAAATCTTATGCCCCTTTTCTGTCTTTCTTCCTTTTACATATATTTCAAAACAGCTGTATTTACACACACACTCACTCATACAGGTTTCAATCCACTCTGGATCTCACTGGTAACGACTCTGCTACTACCAGTTATGACTTCGAAAATCCGATCAACTTAGCCGAAGACGAAGGTGAAGATGATTGCGAAGTGCCTGGCGAACTTGCAAGACTGTTACAACAGGAAGAGAGGGCAATTCAACCACATGAAGAGCCAGTGGAAATAATAAACTTGGGTACTGAAGAAGACAGGAAAGAGGTGAAGATTGGTGCCAACCTAGAGCTCAGCGTGAAGCAACGGTTGACTAAGATGCTACATGACTACATGGAAATATTTGCCTGGTCCTACGAAGACATGCCCGGGTTGGATACCGACATTGTGGTCCACCACTTGCCTACTAAGGAAGACTGCCCTCCGGTTAAGCAAAAGGTCCGCCGTATGTGTCCAGAGATGTCTGAAAAGATCAAAGCCGAGGTTATGAAACAGTTTGATGCCGGGTTTCTCGCAGTAACTTCTTACCCCCAGTGGGTTGCTAATGTGGTGCCGGTACCAAAGAAGGACGGTAAGGTCAGAATGTGTGTTGACTACAGGGATCTGAATAGGGCCAGCCCCAAAGATGACTTCCCCTTACCTCACATTGATGTCCTTGTTGACAATACAGCACAGCACAAAGTGTTCTCTTTCATGGACGGTTTCTCAGGTTACAATCAGATCAAGATGGCTCCTGAAGACATGGAAAAGACTACATTTGTTACTCAGTGGGGCACCTTCTGTTACAAGGTCATGCCTTTTGGACTGAAGAACGCTGGGGCAACCTACCAACGTGCCATGGTTGCTTTATTTCATGACATGATCCATCATGAGATAGAAGTGTATGTTGATGACATGATCGCAAGGTCCCAGACTGAGGAAGAACACCTAGATCATCTGCAGAAGTTGTTTGACCGTCTGAAACTGTACAAGCTGAGGTTGAACCCGAACAAGTGCACCTTCGGGGTAAGATCCGGGAAGTTGCTAGGCTTCGTGGTAAGTGACAAGGGAATCCAAGTGGACCCTGCTAAGGTCAAAGCTATTCAAGAGATGCCAGTTCCTAAGACAGAGAAGGAAGTCAGAGGCTTTTTAGGACGCCTGAATTACATTGCTCACTTCATCTCACATCTGACTGCTACTTGTGAGCCAATCTTTAAGCTGCTGAAGAAAGATCAGGTAGTACGTTGGAATGATGAATGTCAGGCTGCTTTTGACAGAATCAAAGAGTATCTCCAAGAACCGCCCATCCTTATGCCACCGGTTGAAGGGAGACCTCTGATACTTTACCTGACAGTACTTGATAACTCAATGGGGTGTGTGCTGGGGCAGCATGACGAGTCTGGCCGAAAAGAGCATGCCATTTATTACCTTAGCAAAAAGTTTACCGACTGTGAGACCCGATACTCACTGCTTGAGAAAACTTGTTGCGCTTTGGTATGGGCTGCTCGCCGACTGAGACAGTATATGTTGACTCACACTACTTTGTTGATCTCAAAGATGGATCCTATAAAGTACATATTCGAAAAGCCTGCTCTGTCTGGGAGAATTGCAAGATGGCAAATGATCTTGACGGAATACGACATTCAGTACACGACCCAGAAAGCCATCAAGGGAAGTGTATTGGCAGACCACTTGGCACATCAGGCCGTAGATGACTATCAGTCAATGAACTTCGAGTTTCCGGATGAAAGTATCATGATTGTGACTGATTGTGAAGTACCTGGGCCGGATGAAGGACCTGAACCAGGATCTCGATGGTCTATGCACTTTGACGGAGCCTCCAATGCTTTGGGTAACGGTATCGGCGCTGTGATCATATCCCCTCAAGGCACTCATACTCCACTCACTGCCCGGCTGTGTTTCAACTGCACCAACAACATGGCGGAGTATGAGGCGTGCATCATGGGACTCAAAGCTGCGATTGACTTAAGGATTAAGTTTCTGAGTGTCTTCGGAGATTTCGCCCTCGTGATCAACCAGATCAAAGGAGAGTGGGATACGAAACATCCGAATCTTATCCCTTACAAAGAATGTGTGTTGACAATGATCCCCCACTTCACAGAAATAACTTTTGAACATTTCCCGAGAGAAGAGAATCAGCTGGCGGACGCGTTAGCTACAATGTCTTCTATGTTCAAGGTTAAATGGGATAACGAGGCTCCCAGGGTCATCATTTGGAAGTTAGACGAACCGGCATACTGTTGCGATCTCGAGACTGAATTGGTAACTGAGAAGCCTTGGTACCATGAGGTAAAGAGATATCTGGAAGCTCAGGAGTATCCTGAAGGTGCATCTGTCAATGATAAAAAGTTTCTAAGAAGGTTCGCGGCAAAGTTCTTCCTTAGCAACGGTATCTTGTACAAGCGAAACCATGATTCAACCTTACTGCGTTGTGTGGATAAGACTGAAGCAGAAAGGATCATGGAAGAGCTGCATGAAGGGACCTTTGGTACACATTCCAGTGGGCACACTATGGCTAAGAAAATCCTACGGGCAGGATATTACTGGTCCACAATGGAAGCTAACTGCTACCAACATTCCAGGACATGCCATAAATGCCAGATTTATGCAGACAAGGTGCATGTTCCTCCAGTTCCCCTGAATGTTCTGACCGCACCTTGGCCGTTTGCAATGTGGGGCATAGACATGATCGGTGAGATCAGACCTACGGCATCTAATGGGCATCGCTTCATCCTTGTAGCGATTGATTACTTTACAAAATGGGTCGAAGCGGCATCCTATGCTACGGTGACCAAGACTGTTGTGGCACGGTTCATTCGGCATAACCTGATCTGTCGATACGGCGTCCCTGAGAGAATTATTACAGATAACGGTACCAATCTGAATAACAAGATGATCACTGAGCTCTGTGAACAGTTCAAAATACAGCACCACAATTCTTCTCCTTACAGACCGAAGATGAATGGGGCTGTAGAAGCAGCAAATAAGAACATCAAGAAAATCGTGCAGAAGATGACAGTGACTTATAAAGATTGGCACGAGATGTTACCGTTCTCTCTACATGGGTACCGTACCTCAGCTAGGACGTCAACCGGGGCAACTCCTTTCTCTCTGGTTTATGGCATGGAGGCAGTCTTGCCGATCGAAGTGCAAATTCCCTCTCTCCGGATAATGAAGGATGCAAATCTGAACGAAGATGATTGGATCCAGACACGACTTGATCAGCTCAACCTCATTGATGAAAAGAGACTTGCTGCTATCTGCCATGGTCAGACGTATCAGAAACGAATGATCAGGGCATTTAACAAAAAGGTCAGACCACAGGAATATCGAGTTGGGGATCTGGTAATCAAGAGAATCATCCTTCCTCAGAGTGATCCAAGGGGCAAATGGACCCCTACGTACGAAGGGCCATTTGTGGTTAAACATGTGTTCTCAGGAGGAGCCATGATTCTAACCAATATGGATGGTGACGACCTTCCACACCCCGCCAATGCAGACATAGTAAAAAGATACTACGCATAAAAAGACCCGCTAGGCTGACATGCCTAGGCAAAAATTAGGGCTTCCCGTCGAACCAAAAGGGTTCGAGCAAAATGAAGGGATGAAATGAAAAAAATCTGTACACCCGGCAAGTCGAAAACCTGAAAAGGCGGCTTGGGCAAAAATGGGTATCCCGGTGGACTGAAAACCCGAAAGGGCGGTCCAGGCAAAAATTAGGGATAAAAGCGTAATACTATGTCTCATTGATCACTTTGCATCCAGAATCCGGTATCTACATCAAGATCAGACGGCATCGATCAGTCAGCTTCACCTTCAACCAAGGTCATCAAGTGATGAGACGCCCGAAGTTATAAAGGCAATAGCAGAGTTGAAACCCAGTGGATCATTCATTTCACACAGCTGTTTTATTTTCTTTTGTACAAAATTTGTATAAACTCTTTTGCTCGGCGGAGTTCTCTTACTAGGACGTCAGCCTCTTGTATACAAAACGCCTATTTACAGGCCACTCAAAAATCAATACAAATATACTTTTCAGTTAAATGTGCCAATTGTTTTTCTTTTTTTTGTTTTGTTTTGCGAAGAACGTCCAAGGTTCAATTTGTGATATATGCATTGACAATAGCTTGCTAACTCATGAGTATTTGCATACAAAACAAAGGATTAATTACAGGTGACATTAGAAACAGGGGCAATAAGGAGTTGTCTAAGCAATCTAATTGTTCTATCCTCCAAAGTACCAAGGTAGGTTCAGCTAAAGAACATAACCAGGCATCTTAAATTCCCCAGAGAGTGAGCCAGCAAGCAGTATACTCTCCTCAAACAAGGCAGTTATCAACCTTAAAGAAGTTGGGTGTCCTCCAGCAGACCTCAACATTCTCCAGCAGCATACATGTTCTTAACAAGCATCCCCGACAATCTTGGTCTAAAGATTGTTCCCCGGCGGCATACCAAGCATTCAGAGGGATCACTTCCCCCGCAGTTCAATACTTCCCCAGGAGAGTCCAATCCAGTTCCCCAGGAAAGTTGGAATTCATCTCCCCAAGCAACAAGCTTATCCCCAGTAGATTCTGGAAGCTTGTCCCTCACAGAGCACGAACGCGTCGCCCGGCTTTATTTAAAGAGTTATTTCCTTAACAGGATATAACTGGGTTACCCTCAGCCAAAAGCCACGGAAAGATCGTCGTCGACAAAGTCTTATCATCCCCAGCGAAGTCTATTAACACTTCCAACATGACCACGGTATCCCCAGCGGAGTTCTCATACAACATCTCAACAAGAGTACCTCTCTCCCCACAGAGTATTGTTCCCCAGCCAGATCGCTAAGATAATTTTCTCCCCGCAGAGTAATCTCTCCAACAAGTTTATTTCCTCAACGGAGTCATCTTCTCCTACCGGTTTATCCTTGCAACCATCACTCCACGGTGGAAACTAAGAAACTCTTTTCTTCCACATCAGCCCAGGATTCAACTTCCCGGCATCCGTCAAGGATTTATTTTCCTAGACGAAAACATATATTCATAGACAACACATCTTCATACATTATAGCATGCATATACGCATCATGAACATACAATCTCATTCATTCTGAGAGCATCTCGCATGTCATACATCATGACATCACATACAACTAACGTTTTGTCTTTTCAGGACAAAAGTTAACGCAAAGATAATTGCTATCAACTGTCGTGATTCCAGATCCGATTCCTGTATCTTGCCAGGGAGTATCTGTTGATGACTACAGTGCCAGACTCGATTCCTGTATCTTGACAGGGCACGTCTGAAGAGTTCGAAGATCCGATTCCTGAATCTTGCCAGGGAGTATCTGTTGACGACTACAGTGCCAGACTCGATTCCTGTATCTAGACAGGGCACGTCTGAAGAGTTCGAAGATCCGATTCCTGAATCTTGCCAGGGAGTATCTATTGACGACTACAGTGCCAGACTCGATTCCTGTATCTAGACAGGGCACGTCTGAAGAGTTCGAAGATCCGATTCCTGAATCTTGCCAGGGAGTATCTGTTGACGACTACAGTGCCAGACTCGATTCCTGTATCTAGACAGGGCACGTCTGAAGAGTTCGAAGATCCGATTCCTGAATCTTGCCAGGGAGTATCTGTTGACGACTACAGTACCAGACTCGATTCCTGTATCTAGACAGGGCACGTCTGAAGAGTTCGAGGATCCGATACCTGAATCTTGCCAGGGTGTATCCGTTGAAGACTAACATTACCAGACTCGATTCCTGTATCTCGCCAGGGCACGTCTGAAGAATTCAAAGATCCAACTCCTGTAACCAGTCAGGACACATCTATACCAAGCATCTGAAAATCAGCTCCTGCAACGTGTCAGGTACTCATTTTTCCTTTTGCAGGCATGCAGGTTCTCTCTAAAGAATCTCTTACGCGATCAACATCCAGATGGCATCTATAAGCCCATCATCCTATTTCATCAACCTCTAAATGGCATCTGTAAGCCCATTTCCATCATCACACTGCTGCTATGTGAGCGCAAATTTCTGGGCACTCTAGTGTTCAATCATCTTCTACCCTCGGATTACGAAAGGCACGTCAGCCAATCTACATCCTCAGGTCTAAGAAGATTGAACAGGGGAAACTGTTGCACCCCAAAATTTGCCCTCCCATAACCTTCAAAGTTTTGACAAGAATCATCCACAATTGGTTCAAGTCTACTCAAAGGCTACACAGTCAACCATCCTCCTGAAGCCAGTCAAACTAGGGTTTTGGTTCTCACAAGGAAGCTGAAGTTTTCAAGGCCTCAATCAAGTCTCCCATGCACATAAACATTGTCAAGCACCTACATGTCAAGTTTCAAGACTTTCAGCACAAAATTGCACAGTCAAAAACCCTAATTGCTCAACAGTCAACTGTAGGGGCAAAATGGTCATTTGACAGTCAAAAGTCAAAATTTTTGGTCAACATCTTATTTTGAAGCCACAAACATCATTTGATCAATGCTTGATCATGATTCTCAAAACTTGGCTCAAAAATCATCAAGATGCAAAAGTTTCTATTTTTGGACAGCTGAAAAAGTCAACCGAAATTGACCAGGGCATAACTTTCACATGGATTATCAGAAAAATTCCATCCAAATCTCATTTTGAAGAGAAAGACACTTCCTACAACTCATCTTCATACTTCAAGTCCAAGAAATGCTCTCACAAAAAGTTATCAATTTCAACATTATAGGTCATTTTCAAAAGTCAACAAAAAGGGGCTTTAAGTCAAAGGCCATAACTTGAGATTGGTAAATCAAAATGACATGGTACCAAAGACATTGTTTAGAGGACTTCAAGACCTTTCTAAAATGTCCAAGAACATGAGCAAAGCTTAAAAATTGAGCAAGTTATGCATTGGAGAAGTTGGGAAATTTTTGTGAAATGGCCAAAATCATTTATCCTTGAAATCTCATTTTTGACAAAAGGGGCCCACTTTTTCCACTTGGATTAACTTTACCATGCTTCCCACGTGTCCCACCTTTTATTTCAGATTTTTTTATTAATTTTTTCATTTTTATTGATTTTTATTGGATTTAATTAGTTTTAAATCTTTTAAAATCAAAAGAAATTCAAAAATTGATTTAAGAGGGAATATTTGGCCTTAACTAGCCTTGAAACATCATTATGGGCCTACCCAAATTCGTGCAAAGAGCAAACAAGGCAAGAATTCAAAATTTGAGTCAAAAATGGAAAGTTGGTTATGGTGGTTTATGTGAAAATCCAATGCATCAATGCAAGGCTTGATTGGCTATAATTATCATTCATACACATTGCCAAAAGGATATAGAAGTGATCAGAAACCATTGGACACAACAAGCTGCGCCCTATTGCTGCATACAAACTCACATTTTTTACACAAAAATCTCAATTCTGAAATCAACTTGAAAAGGCGATTCAAGACCTAATTCCTCTTCCATTAGCTTGCTGAAAGTTCATAGGACAAATTCCAATCATTCTCCAAGCCTCACACTCAAGAAAACGTAAGATCACCATGGAAATTGGTGAAGAAAAATCTTGAATCGGTTTCTAACATTCCTGCATTCTCAACGCATTTTTTGTTATTGTATTTATGTTTCTAATGATGTTTGCAAACTAATCATGTACTTCAATTGAAGAATCCCGCGTTGTAGGCCAAAGCACCATGTTCGATTCTTAGGGTTCCAAGGTTTTCAAATTGGGCGTTTTCAATTCATATAAAATTAAGATGTAATAATGCCATGAATGAAATCTGTAGGTTGGAACGAACAGATTGAGACGCTCGCGCTCAATTTATGAGCCTTCAGGGCCTAGTCGCTATTATTGAATTAAGCTTGTTTTGAGGGGGTTCAAAACCCCCGTTAAATGTTTATTATGTTTCAGGAAAATAAACACAACGAAGAAGAAGATGTGGTGGCGTGCGTTGGTTGGTCAATTCAAAAATTCGCGCGCGTTTACCCACTCAGGCGTTGTTTCATATTATGTTTTTTGTTGCTTATTTATTTAACAAATGCGTGAGTTGGTACAGTTGGTAAGCGAAGGCATTGGCAATACACATGACCTGGGTTCGATCCCAGGTCTCCACCCTTTCTCTTTATTTTTTTTCAATTGACAATCATATGCAGGTTGATGGCGTTGTTCCATGGTACACCTCTAGATCAAGCCTTGCCACGTCCATCTAGAGATCCAATCAAAGGCCAAGAATTAAGGCACAGGATAAGTCCCAGTCAATGCGCTAACACGCTACCAAAAAAGTCAAACAGATCAATAGCTTATTGGGCCAGATTTCTCAATCCAAACCTCCAAATTAAGGGCTTCACCCCCTTAGGTTTTTTTTTACAATTTCTTTCTTTTCTTTTGTTCTTTTATTTTATTTTTATATTCTTTTAATTGTTGCTTTATTTTAATTAATTAATATTTTCAAAATATAAAAAACATATAAAAATCAGAAAAAAGAGAAAATAATAAAATATTTTATTTTAAGTATTTTCATAAATAAATTTGTATGTAATTAATTTAGATTTAATTTTAGGTTATAACTTAATTCTTTTTTTTCACAATAAACCAAAAATAACAAAAATAGGCCTTTAGCACTTTTTTATCTTTTTTAATTAATTAAATATTTTTATTATAAATGTCATTAACCATTAATTTTGTAAATAAGTTTTATAATTAATTAGTTTTAATTTTAGGTTTTAACTTTAATGCATTTTCTTTAATAAATTAAAAACAATTAGAATTAGAATTAATTACTTGACTTTTAATTAATTTAATTTTCTTTAATGTCATAAATACAAAAAAACATAAAAATAAGTTCTTCTTCATTTATTTAATTTAATTGTTTTAACTTAATTATTTTAAATTCCTTCAAAGGGTTCAACGCCCTCACATTCGGTCATATTTTCCTTTTTCGCGCGTTTTATTTATTTTTGATGTAAATATAATGTACTTGTACCAAAGCCATGTAATAGCTATTAGATATTTATTTTCTGCAATTTATTTTAAATCGGGTCTGGATTAATTTGGCGTTGTAGACCCGCGCCCTTGTAATAGCGTAGGACCTTTATCTTTTTTCCGCACTTTAAATTCCCGCACCTTTAACTGTTAAACAATAACATGAAAGAATGAATGCCCAAAAAAATAAAATCAAAGCGTAGATCACCAATACATGACAAGACAAACAATAAACTGAAAATGACACACAATTCACACACCACCCCTAGGGTACGCTTCACTGTTGCCTTATCCCTCGAAAGGTGGTCATCAAGTAAAGGATGCCTTAGTGAGTCCTTATGTTCCATTGATCCAGTTGCCTCGAATAAGTTGCCTCGGAACGGTCGCCTCAGAATAAAAGGATCAATGGCATAAGGGTAGCTTCTAAGGTATCTTATCATTGCTCTGGTGATCACCCTGTTGCCTTGCCCCTCGAAACGTGGTCGTTGAGTACAGGACGTCTTAGTGAGTCCTTATGTTCCATTGATCTAGTTGCCTCAAAACGGTTGCCTCGAAACAAGTTGCCTCGGAATAAAAAGATCAATGGCATAAGGGTAGCTTCTAAGGTATCTTACTATTGCTCGGTGACCACACTGTCCCTAACCCTCGAATTGACCCGAACACCTCCAACGGTGGTGCTACCTACCTCTCAATGGTGGGATGGCACTACCTAAAGGACAATTACACAGCTTAATTCCTTAGGGTAGGTAGATGACTCATGGATACTTGCTCTTTTCAAAAACAAATCAAAATACTTTTCACACCTTACACTTTTCAAAAAGTTTTCAAACAATACTTCATACACTCTTGAGGACTGATACAAGAGTTACCTAGAAGTTTTCAAACGAACTTTTTCAAAACCCACTCACACTTGAAAAGCAAACAAATTTTGAAAACACAATGAGCAAGTATCTAAGAGCCCATGGATAACCATGGATAGAAAGGGTGCTAACACCTTCCCTTTCTATAAATCTACCTCCCGAACCGAGAACTAATCTCAATAAGGAATTTTTCTGTGCTTTTGTCCTTTCCATATTGGAGAAAATAAAAGACGGTGGCGACTCTTGCTTACCGCGACATTTCGCGAAACCAGCTTTAAAACAGTCAGTTCCAGATCCACCGATCACACCAACATTAACCTTTGGACCCCTAATATTGGAATTCCACTCTTTCCCTCACTTATTCTTCCTAAATGACTATTTTGCCCTTATCATATCTTAATACTAATATTAATCTATTTTACTAATTAAAATAATTCTAACTAATTATTCTAATTTACCAAAAATCCTCTTAATTCCAAATAATCTCTGTGACACACATGAACATCACATAACCATCATGTTAAACATTATATTCATCTCAATTCATCATGGAATACCTCATACTCATCAAAACATCAAAGAACATAAAAATTACTCATTAAAACACCAAAACATCACATATATCAAATACTTCACCAAGACTCCTATATTCACACTAAATTAATTAATTAAATAATTAATCTAGAATTTGGGGGGGGGGGGGGGTTACAGAGCCCACATTAGGTGGAGCCTCCCGTTCTTCTATTTGAGCAGGCTTGTACATTGCAGATGTTGTTGTTGTCGAGGGGGTAGCTCGTTGGCAGCTCTTGGCTTCGTGTCGACCATGCTTTTTCCCTTTGGACCGCATTGAAATATATTCTCGCAGCTTCGATGTCTCCGTGAATGGTGGCGGCACGACCCTTCTTTGTGTAGAACTCCATCTTCAGGTGGACCGTGGAGGGTACGCGGTCAGCTCAGCTAGTGTTGATCTCCCCAGGATGCAGTAGTAGAGAGATGGACAGTTAACCACGAGGAAGTTGACTTTGACCTGTCTGGCAGCCGGTTCTATCCCGAACATGATGAGCAGCTCAATGTAGCCCCATGTATTAGAAGTCGAGCCATTGAAGCCTTGCAAATCAGATCCTACGTATGATGACAAGTGGGATTTGTCAAGCTGGAGAGTCTAGAACAACTGGGTATACACGACGTCGATGAAACTCCCCTTATCGACTAGGATGCGGTGCACATCGAAGTCGGCCATCTTTTCTATCACGAGCAAAGGGATGTTCGCATTGTGAGCTCCACTAGGCAGTTCCTCAAGATAGAAGGTGATGAGCTTAGATTTTCCCCGGAACCTATCAAGGGTCACAGTCTAGACTCGAGCTGAATCTATTAGCTCGTTGAACTTTCTTTTCACTGAATTCACGGAGAAACCGCTGAATCCTCCGCCGGATATGACCATGGTGGAGGGAAATTTTTCCCATCTGATGTGGGTAAACAAGGGCTCCTGCTCCTCAAGTCCGTCGGGGATGTAGAATTCCTTAGGTTGTGAAATGCACAAAGCAACTTGGAGGGGGGAAACCTCTTTGAAGGGCCATGCCTCATCCTTCACTTTGCGGTTATCGCGACGAGGGGAGTCGTTCCTCTTGTACTGCCCGAGTCGCCCCACCTTGATGAGGGTATCAATAACATCTTTCAGGTGAACACAGTCCTCAATGACATGGCCATGGCTTCGGTGGTATTGGAAGTATTTGGTCCTGTCGACCCCGGGCTTGAGAGCTGCGGGTTTGGGTCGTCAGACCCCACCATCCTTTAATTCAGCATTAGCATACTCCACAAGGATACACTCGCGAGGAGCAGTCAGTGTACTCGGTGAAGCGATCAACTAGGTCTCAGTGCTCGCGGGAGTCACGTGATTTCTTATATTTTATCTTGTCCCCCGCTTGTCGAGACGACCAAACATCATTATACCGTGGGGCATTGGGTCCTTCGCGATTTTTGGGATCGCGAGTGCTATTGGCGGCCTCCTTATCCTCGTGAGTGATATAGGACCGAGCCTTCTGGAGGAGTTTGTCCAACAATCTGGGGGTCTCGATGCCGACTTCCTTTCTGAAGTCGCTGCCATGGCAGAGCCCTCTCTCGAGCAGGCACCTCTTCATGGGGTCATTTGTGTGGACTTGGATGGCCTCACGGTTGAACCACTCGATGTAATCTCAGAGGGATTCATTGCTCCCCTAGACGATTGCCTCGATGGATGCCTTAGTCTTTGGGTGTCGGCCTGAGGCCTGAAGCTGCCGGTGAGTTAGGTCTTCAGACTCTTCCACAATGTCATGGACCTGGGGGCGAGGCTTTTGTACCAGTCCATAGCAGTTTTTCTCAAAGTTGTGGGAATAACCTGCACTTGATGGCAGCCCTGATGTTGTGAGAGTGAATCATTGCCTCAAATCTCTCGAGGTGGTCGTCGGGATCCGTAGCGCCATCATAGGTGTTCAAAGGTGGAGGCTTCTCCATCCCTTTAGGAATAGGGACCTCCATAATTGCTTTAGATAGTGGACAGTGGGAGTCATCTTCATCGCTTATGTCTGGAGAGCGGGATGGGAAAAATCGAAACGGGGGCCTCTTCGGTGAAAGTCTCTTGCCTGAGTCTTCATCTTCTCGGGGTGTTATTTGCCTTTGTTCCTCTTAGGAACATGGGACCTCCGTTCCTTGCACGGTAGGGGTGCAATCTCGCTTCTTGACAATCTTAGGTTGGGTACTCTCCAGTCGAGGGCCTCTCCCGGTACAACAAGGTGAGGAGTTGTAAGATTCTTCCCGTTGGTGTCTCCGTGGAGGAGATCATGAATGAGACTCACATTTTTGTGGAGATGGGGTACATGAGTCAGGTCTTCAGTGCTTTCTAGGGGAGCAAAACCGGAAGCTCGTCTCCAGTATTCTGATCCGTTCACCTTGCGCGAAGATCAGGTAGTTGGTTTGGTTGATCGTCGCGAACAAAGCCTGGGTCGTGGGATCAATATTGGCGGGCATTGGGATTTCCTGGTACACTTCAGACTCGTCGAATCGTCGGTGAGAGTTGTCAAGCGGGTGCTTGTAGGTGGAGGAGGAAGCGGTTCTTCCATCCCCGATGTCGTGTTCGTGATTGCCAATGTTGTTGTTGCCAACGTCGATAAAGTGAACGTTCTCGTCACTGTTGTTGAGTTGATCGACCATGACGATCAGAGAGTTGAAAGTTTGCTTTGGTTTTAAGTTTAGGAAAAGACAGAGAAGATGTTTCTCATAGACGGCGCCACTGGTCGTACCTGATCAGAAGGGATCGTCGATGGCCCACGAACTGGAACTGCATGGTGGTTGAAGGTGAAGTGGAGGGTACCTGCAAGACACTCTGATGCTAAAGTAAGATTCAGAGCCAAGTACAAGTAGAGAGTAAGAGTGTGAATGAATGAATACCTGATCCTATAGTGTAAGAGGGTATTTATAGCCCCAATCTTTGGGTCAAAAGTCTCCATTTAAGTTGATTCCCCAAGCCCATAATAGAGAATGCTGGGATCCTATGTGGGTAGGTGGGACCAGTCTATGGTCTCTATCCTGGTTCAACTGCTCTGCGATTCTTGGGGTGAAGGCCCGTTCTTTCGGAAGCAGGATAAGTCTGCGATATTCAGAGGACTGTTTATCCATGTTCTCTTGGTGGGGACGTGGGGAGAGAGTCCTCGACGAATACGAAGAGGAGGTCCTCGACATGCCCTTAGAGGAGAGGTCCTCGACATGATCATGGATGGGAGATCCTCGACATGTCATAGCCTTCTGGGTATTGAGGTAGAGGTGCCCGACTGGGGAGCAAGTGCAGACCAGATCTCCAACAATTTATTGAGTCTCTAGCAATATTGGACTAGACTTTACCCTAAAGTAGATTAATCGCATGTCCAATCCAAAATAAATTTTAATATGGAATAGAATTGAGAGATCTATTTCTCAAAAAAAAAAAATGGAAACGTTCATTATTATAATCTTGATATAAATATTTTGCATATATTCCATAAAATAATAACATTAATTACATATTTATACATCAAAATTATATTAATAGATACTTTTATTTCTTTTGAGAAATTGAAAGAATATTTATTTGTATTAAAGAACCTCTTCATTACTTAAAAGACATATGATATTTCATTATTATAATTTTAGCGTACAAATGTGTAATTAATTTTATTATTTTTAAAAATATGTATTATATAAATCTTAAAATATTGTCATCTTAAATACATTTTTTTTTTATCTTTGTCTTAATAATACTGAAATATTCAATTTTAATTAGATTTTAGAAATAGTTGAAAAGTAAACGAAATTCTTTTAATAACATTTTTTATATATATAAGAGAATTCACACTCATAATAAAAATAAAGATTTATCAAAACATATATTTTTTGTTCTTTTTTATGTGTTGTTTTAGAACATTTTTTTTTTGTTTTCATTTAAATATCTTTTTTTATAATTTAATATTATAATTTATTAATTATATATTTACTTTTTCAATAATTTCACTTTATATTATTTATAAAATTAATTATTTTCTCAATTATTTATTGAATAAAGAGAAAGTGTATGATTGAATTTATTTGAAAAACAAAAATTAAATAAAAATTAAATAAAAAATCAATTCTAACAATCTAATATCTTAATTGAAGAATTTTATGATAAAATGATACTTAAAATGTGTAAGTGGTTAGTTTGATGTCATGACCGATACTTTCACTATGTTGCCTAACTAAGTGAAATATATAATCATCTCAATAGCCAACGTTATAATAAAGTGTGGTGTTTAGATGCAAATGTATAACTTATTGGCAGGAAATCACAAATGTAATAAAATAATTTAACAACACAATCTCTCTCAAATATCAAATGCAACGACAATCAACAAAACACATAAAAAAACACAATAATTTTAGCGTGGAAAAACCTGTGTTAACTAGGAGTAAAAAACCACAGGACCCGTAGGCCACTTAAATCCTCCAATATAATCAACAATGGGTACAAACAAGGTTCTCTCTAACTCTAGTTAGTGGCGTACATAAACATCATCAAGATTTACAATCAATCTTGGAATACAAGAATCAAGAGAGACAAAACAACTCAAAAACATCAAGAAAATATGACCTCAAAGATGGACTCGACAGACCGACTTAGAAAGCTTCAAATCCAATTACCACCGTTCAGAATTTGCTATTATGAGTCATGGACATTGTGTCAAAATTTCATGACGATCCGACCGTTGGATTTTGTACAAGTTCTGATTTTTCTGAAACTAATTTGTGCAAAATTAGGGATGTGAGGATAATATTTTTCTCTAACTTTTTCTTGTAGTTTCTATCATACAATAAACGAATAACCTAATTCTCATTATTGAATAATAACAAAGACATATAGACACACATAAATCACTAACTCGCATCTATTTGAACCTCCCCAAATAGGAAGAGTAGTCCAACACAACTCACCCTCAAATATCCAACTCTTTCATAATTGGATCCTCTATGGCTAGTCACTTAGGCAATCTAATCTAAAACTTTTCTAACCCTCTCTAAATCTTTGTTACTTTAGAGACTGATTTATGAAAGTTATATCTACTTATGATAAGCTGACTCATAGCAGTGTACATATGACTTCTATATTCAATATTTATTACAAGAACTCAGAATATATCTATAGCCTATTTTGTATTTTCACTAACCACATAACCTGTGGAACCAACTGACAACCTTAACTAACATTTTCCCTTTGATTAAGCATGGCAAAACACGGAGGCATTTTTAGAGATCATAATGCAATTCATCTCAGTAGTTTTTCTTGCAGTCTTGGTTGTGCTTATGAGAATTGTCCTAGCTATAGAGCATCTCTCTCAACATTAGCACGTGTTTTGGTTAGAGACAGATATCAGGTCAGTGCTAATGATTTTCAACAAGTCCTATTTAATTTCCCGGAGGTTAAAAAACCATTGGAAAAATTGTTTGATTGCTTTGAAATCTATTTTTTTTATTGCTAATGCTAGTCATATCTACTTGGAGGCTAATTACCGTGTAGATAAGATGATTAACTTAGGATTAACATCTACAAACTATATTTGGTGGGATTATGTACATAAAAAAAAATGTAATTATATATTTTCTTTTTTATATTTTCATGAGTTTCAGTTTCTTGTCCTTTATAGCAAAAGAAGTCAATTTTTATAAGTTTATTAATAATCAAAAGACATTTTAAATCCCCCATTAAATTTACTTATATTTATGAAATTGAAACAGTTAAACAAACCAAAATAAAAAGAGGTGTAAGTAACGTATGTTTTTGTTTTACTAAACCAGTTAATGGCACTAATTGGGCCATATCCGAAAACCCGGTCCACATCACAAAAGATTTCAAGGGTTTAGGATTTAAAGTAGCTTTGCATCTTGTTCTCATTGCTGCGTCTTGTTTTTCAAAATCGAAATACGTTTCTAGGAAATTTCACAACAAACCTCAAGATGCAGAACGATGAAGGACAAATCACCGAGCTCTACATCCCTAGGAAGTGGTATATACACTTTTTGTTGATTCTTTTGAAAAATATTAGGGTTATGTTGTTTATTTGTTGTTTCGGTTATGAAATTTGATTGTGTGGATCTGTTTCAGCTCTGCCACTAACAGATTGATTACTGCTAAGGATCACGCTTCGGTTCAGATTAACGTAGGCCACCTCGATGAAAGCGGTGTCTACAATGGTCACTTCTCCACTTTTGCCCTATGTGGCTTCACTCGCGCACAGGTACATTATTTTGGGTTTGATTATGTTGATTTTATTATGTTTATCAATTCCTATTGATGATTAACCTGTTTTCTATAACTTTATTTGAGGGTTTTTTTAAAGCATAAATTGGATTATGGGTTTAGTATCTAATACTGATTTTAATTTCCCTGCATTTATTTGTTTTGTTTGTGTTTTCTAGTAGTTTAGTTTGTGTTCTTCAGAAATTTAGCTTGTTTTTATATTTAGAGATTGATGTTTCCTTGCTAAAATTTACATGTTATGAGTTTGTGTTGAAATAAAGAATGAAGAATGGAATGACTGTGAAAATTGACAGAAATTTGATTGTACCAACTCTGAGGGAGTTTTAGCTATCTATTGAAACATTGTCAATTTATAAAAGTTTTGTTCCTTAAGAAACATATTGAAGTATCTCTTTATAGATATGTTGTGTATTCGGATTCATCTCTGATCTTAACATGCTGCTTTTTATTTGCAGGGAGACGCGGACAGTGGGATTGATCGTTTGTGGCAGAAAAAGAAAACTGAACTTAAACAGTAGATGACATGATCACATCTTCGTTGTGTTTCTTTTTGTTAGGTTTTATGTGTTGAGTTCCACCATTCCTAGAGAGATATTGAATCATTTTGATCAATGTATTGCAAAATTTGAATTTTCTATGGTACCTTCAATGCATTCAAAGTTGCTTTTTAAAATTATTTAGTTTTTTCGCATTTGCAGAGTCATATGGAATACTTGCTGTATTATATATTTGCCCTATTATAATAAGTAGGGATGGAAATAGGCCGGCCGGGTTAGGTTTACCAAGTTTGAGTCTGACTTGCATGACGTGTAGTCAGCGTATCAAATGTTTGTTTTTAGGAAAGAAAAAAGTCTGATTGACCTATTAGTCTATATAAAAAATTAATTAGATTAAATGTTTATTTGTATTGATTTATTTAAGTTTATTTATTAAGATATGTTTTGTGATATTATTTGTTTGAGATAATTTATGAAAATAATTTATAACATTGTTCATAAAAAAAATTTCTAACTTATTTTTATAAGTTCTTCTTGCTTAATCATTTACCCCATGTTGAAAGTTCAACTCTTGTTGAGAATCTCTTTAGTAAACAATTTTTAAGTGTTTTGAGTCGTGAGGTGTAATTTGGTTTTGGTGAATAAATAAAACAAGGTATAAATAAAATACTTGTTTCATTAAAGAAACATAACATAAGATGAAGTAATAATCCAATAGATTGATTATAATATTAAGGTTTGATATTGAAAACACGCAATAAATAGTAAATATCATAGTTAATGGATTTTTTTATAAAAAAAAAGATAATGGTTCTCAGTATGGGAAATGTTTCAATGGTGAAATCACGCCGCCCTTTAGTTCAAAAGATAGATAGTCTTTGCTCCTCTTATTCTATTTTGTAATTTTTTGGTTTAGTTGTAATTTTGGTTCTTATATTTAATTTTTTATTTATTTTGATCTTTTTATTTTAAAAATTATCATGTTAGTTCTTTTTTAAGTCTTTTTTTGAATTTTTATCTTCTCATTTTAAAAATCACGATTCTGATTCTTTTTTAAGTTTTAAGTTGCAATTTTAATCTTTTTTTTTTAATTTTTATTTTAAATTTTGATTCCTTTTTCATTATCACCAGAATTAGAAAGAGAACTAAAATTGCAACTTAAAACTTAAAAAATGACTAAAATTATGGTTTTTAAAACAAGGGGATGAAAATTCAAAAGAAAACTTAAAAAAGGATTACAATTGTGGTTTTTAAAATGAGGAGATCAAAATCAAGAAAAAAACAAAATAGGAGAATCAAAGTTGCAATTAAGCCTTCTTATTTTAGGTTCTTATTCATGTGTCTAATTGGCTATCCAATCCTTGATTATTTAGTTCAAAAGATCCTTTATTAATAGGGAGTTTTGCTCTTTATTCTCATTTGTACTTTTCTTTATTTTAGGTCTTTATTCCCGAATCTTCTTAATTTTTGGATAATTTCTCTAAAATTCTCTTCGCAATATTTGGTCACTCGCTTTTGCTGACTCCAAGCTCATGTTACACACGCTGATTTTTATCTTAGTATGTTTTTCTCATTCCTATTTAACTATTTATTTCCTTTATGTTCTGCGATTGGGTGAAACAATATTTGTTGATGGTGACTTTGCTTGTTGTATGTTGTTGTGAAAATGATTTGAAATGTTTATTTACAATAGTGATGCTTTCTGGTGATGCCTTCTTGTTCTGATCAATATATATATATATATATATATATATATATATATATATATATATATATATATATATATATATATATATATATATATATATATATATATATATATATATATATATATATATATATATATATATATATTCACAATTAGCAATGATTTGACGACAATGTTGATTGAAATATTGTGACAAATATCGATGAGAGGTTTGTAAAGTAACTACAAACACTATAACACCCAAGTTAGTATATGTTGTGAGATTTTTAGGATTAGGAAATGTGTACCTTAAAAGGTGGTAATGTTAAGCTTATATAGTCTTCAAATTATGTTTGACCTTGGGTCATCTAAATGCCCAGTTTAGAATGTTATTCCTCAAAGCCTTTAGTTGACAAAGTCAGGTAATGGCTTGAGTATGACGTTTCATCGCTTTCGCAAATCAAAGATGAAGTTAACAGATGGTTTGAATCTTATGTTTGATGATTAGGAGTCCCTTGTTGGGACTCTTCTGAATTGAATATGTTGTATTGATAATTGGTCTAAGGTCAAAGTTGACTTGTGAAATTTTCTTTTTGTCTTTAATGCGTCTTGCTATGTATTGGCATCACATATGATTCATGTGTAAGTGCAGCTTCCCTCAAGATGTGTTTTGCACGATGTCAAAACTACAAGAATATAACATTTCTCTATATCGTGTGGTCTCTGAATTTGGGTGGCACCTTACGCATTTAGAGGTCTTAGGAATCATTGGAAACATAGTCAAAACTGACCCAATCTCAAAAAATCATTTTCTGCACTAAAAATGCATTTTTCAAGCCGACTCATAAGTCATTATAGGTCGGGTCATGTATTGCTCTAAATAAGTAGTTTTTCCACTATCTTGGTCAGGCCGACTCATAAGTTATTTCAGGTCGGCTCATGTACTGTCTTAGATAAGCAGTTCTTTTTTGTCTTGATCAGGCTGACTCATAGGTCATTTCGGGCCGACTAATGCTGTTACAATTAACATTACGAGTCGGCTCATCCAAGCTACATACCAGCTCATACTGTTTCAAAGGACAAATTTTCTATTTTCTTTTAATTTCGAATTTTCCTCTTTTGCCCTAATATTTCCATAATTATAAATACATCTTTCATGCATCATTCCAACTTGATGGTACCATGAATTTTTTTTGCAATTGCTCTTCACCTTCAATCTCCAACCTATGCATACACATTAACAAACCATTGTAACGATCTTTTATTGGGATGCCATCTAGATGAGGTTCGATAACATCCAATTAGGTTCTTGTGTAGCCGAGAAATTTGGATTGAGATTTGCATGGGTCTTCATCCGGAAAAACCGCAGATTTGTCCTCCAAGCTCATTGATTGTTTTTTGGGTTTTCGTGCAAGACATTCAAAAGAGGATTACGTCCAAGTGAAACCCTTTGGAAATAAACAATACAATGGATCCTTTGGAAATAAAGAACACAAAGGAAGTAGCGAGAGAAAGGCGAATCAAATTGAAGTCTTGTGTGCAATAATTGAAATTGGTTGTGCACGAAAACTTTGGAGATAAAGTACGTAAAAGACAACAAGATCCAAATAACCAATTGGAAGCTATTGTGTCTTGGTCTTTATCAATATCAAATGAAAAGAAATGTTTGAGTTAACAACAAACGTTATAATTTGTGGAGTTGATCTTGGAACACTTCTCTTGTATCAAACTTTTTGCATAGTAAGAATTATCCTAATTCTATTGGAATTAGGCACAGACATATCCACACGCGAGGACGAAAATGGGAAATTATGAAGACAAATCCTCGTGTCTCTTTTCTTTTATCGCTTTACTTGATTTAATTTTCAAACATCAATTTGTAAAATAACATTGAGTAATCTATCAATCCATATGAATTTTCAGAAACTTTTTTTTTGTTTTGAATTGAAGGTTGATTTGCTTATAAATCACTTTTGATTATAAGTACTTTTTCATATCAACACAATACAAAGGAAAATTATGAAACTTTAATTGCACACCAAGTGTTTAACAGATTGTTTAGCTAGTTAAATTCAAAGAAAAATTCTATTGCACACCAAGTGTTCGACAAATTGTTCAGTTTATTCTTTTGCTTGTTATCATTGGAAATAGTATTGCTAGTAACTTTCTATAAACGTTAAATAAGCTTTTATTTGATTGAAGTATATCAATTCCAATTTATTGTTTTCATTCCATATTGAATTTTAATATTTGCATATCCGACTTCTAATAACTCGGTTCGTATAGACAAATCAATTTGAAAAACTTCCGCTTGCACTCTTTTGTTAAACAAAATTTTAAAACAAGATTTTTTCTGGAATTTTGACTTGGTGATCTATTCACCCCCTCTAGACAAGGCATTGTCGTCTAACAAGTGGCGTCAAGATTCCAGTTTATTCCGACCAAAACTTATTATAAAATGGCGTGCGAACCTAAATGAGATTATAAAAGAGCCTCAATTTTCACGGGAGAAAACTATAGTTATTGAAAAGCTTGTATGCAAATTCATGTCTACTCATATTACAAAGGTGTTGGGAAGTCATTCAAAATGATCCAACACCGATGACATATATTATTGATGGTGCTACCGTACCAAAGCCGGAAAACTTATGGAATGAGGATGATAATAAGAAGTGGGCACATGATTGGAAAGCGGAAAATATTATCATATCCACTCTTGGTGTTGATGAGGTTTATCACATTTCCCATTGTGAGACTACTAAAGCTATGTGGGATACTCTACAAGTTACCTATGAGGGAACTAATGAGGTCAAACAAGATAGGTTTAATACACTTAATCAAGAGCTTGAACTCTTTCGCATGAAGCATGGTGAAACCATTGCTCAAATGCAAAAGAGGTTCTCACATCTTATTAATCGTTTAAATTTTTTAGGTAATCCTATTTCTAATGTTATTCCTACTAACAAGGTTTCGAGATGTCTTACTAGGAATTGGCAACTAAAGGTCACCGCGATCAAAGAAGCCAATAATCTTACAACACTTGATCTCACCGCTTTGTTTGGAAAGTTAGAAGAACACGAGCAAGAACTCAATTGCTTAGAAAAACATGAAAAGAAGCTTGAGAAAAGGAAGAAAAGGGATAAAGACACCAATAAGGAGGAAGAATTGAAGTCTAAAGCTCTTACGGCTTCAAGTTCAAAGTCCTCAAAGGATGAGAACACTAATGATAGTGATTCTTGTGATGAAGAAGATTCAGATGATGAACAAATGGGATTATTTGTGAGGAGATACAATCGATATATTCAGAAGAATAATGTCAAATACTCTGACAATAATCTTGTGAAATTTAGAAGAAAATCCATATTCTCTAAATATTAAGAAAACAAAAGAGATAAGGGAAAATATATTTGTTATGAATGTGGAAAACCCGGTCATTATAGACCGGAGTGTCCATTTATTGCAAATAAGAAAGGAAAGGGCCAACGAAACAACTCTAGGAATTCTAGAAAAAACTATGTTGCTTGGGATAGTGATAGCACATTCTCAAGTGATGAAAGCTTAAGTGATAATGATGTAGAGACAAACTATTATTTCATTTCAAATCAACGTCAAAGCAAGAAAAAGAATGTAAGTCATTCTAAATATTCTAATGTTGATAAGTTGTCTTTTATGGAGTTAAAAATTATTTATGATAATCTACAAAAATAAAAATTATATGCTTCTAAGAAACTTGCTTCCAATGCAAAAGTTTTTGCAAAATTGGAAGTAAAGGTTGAAGAAACCAATAATAAATTTGAAGCTTTAAAACGATATATAGTAGATAGTCAAAATTATGAAAATATGGATGAGGAACCTTGTCGGTTCGATTGTGAAACTTGTCAAATTTGAAAACAAGAAGTGAGTACTCTTGAAACCCAAATGGACAAGGCATCACAACCTAATGATATTTTTGATATTAATTATCTAAAGGTTGAAAATCCTCACAAAAATTATAATTTTCTCAAGAGAGGTTCATATAGAAAAAGTGAACATCATCATAAGTTGTTTTGTCACTGTTGTTGCAAGAAAGACCATACTATTGAAAAATGTAAATTTAGGTGCTTTCTAGTTTCTAAATGCAATTTTAAATGGTTTCCCAAAAGCAACAATTATTTCACTTACTCCCAAGGACCCAATGAGAATTGGGTACTGTGATACAGTGAGAGAACTGACTTGGTTGTTTTGCGTTTGATCATAAATGTTGCGGTTAGCAAGAGTCGCCATCGACTTTTCTTTTATCCAAAAGGAAAGGTGAAAAAGTACAGGAAAGACCTTTGAGATTATTTCTTGAGTTCGGGGGGTAGATTATGAAAAGGGAAGGTATTAAAACCCTTTTCATCCATGGTTTTCCACGGGCTCTTAGTTACTTGCTAGATCACTTGCTTTTTGTTTGAAATTGTGCTTTGTGTGGTTTTTGAAAGTATTTTGTAAAGAGGCCATTGTTTAGGCAATCTTTGTAATGATTCTTGTTTGTAAGAATGTATACAAAGATGATTGATCTTTTGAAAATGTTTTCAATTTTGTAAGGTGTTTGAAAGTGTAGCTGGTTGTTTTGAAAATAGCAAGGATATTTGTTTGAAATTGAGCAAGTAACTAGGAGCATTCTACCTACTCAAAAGTCTTTCTTGTTCATTTTCCTTTTCCTTTGATATTGTTATCTTACCATTGATTTGGTAAGTAACCCTATCTTTGGATGTTAACGGGACAGGCGTGGTTCATCGTATAACCATAATTAGCAATGTTGCAAGGTGTCTTAACATTCTTTTTAGGGACTAAGATCATTTGAAAGGCAACTTAGATAGCGTCATCGAGGGACTATGATCTTGTATTTGCTTTGTTTTTGCTAAGGTACCTTACATGCGTAATATGACCATTTTGTATAAGGCAACCAAGTGAAATAACCCTAGGGGTGCTTATGTGCAAGTGTATTATTTTCATGCTTGTTTTTTTATCTTGAATTAGGGTTTTCTGAGTATTGGTTTTAGTCTTTCCATACAAACCCTAATTACTAGCATATTATGTATAAAACGATAAATTGCGGAACTTTAAAGTTATTACGCTATTACAATACTTGTCGGAAGGGGGTGTACAAATTATAAATAGGGATTGCAAGAATATAAACCTAATCAATCTATTACAACCAAATTGAATTTATACAAGAAATTAAATGGAAATAATGTACAAAATGAATAAATGTACAAAAATGCAACATATGAAGTAAATTGATATTTGTTTGGATTTTTTAGATAAAAGGATTTTATCTTAACCTAATTAATTAAAAAAGAAAATAATTAATTAAACCTAAGTTTATTAAGAAAATATTTTAAATAAAAAAACCTAAATTTATTAATTAATCAAAAGAAAATAAGTTTAAGAAAGCATTTTTTAGTATTTTTATGTCTTAAAAATATATGTAGTATTATAAAGTATTTTGGCCTTTTTATATATAAATAAATATATTTTAATAGGTGTAAAAGAAAAATAAATATTAACCTAGTTTTAATTATATTTACAAGATAATAAGTAAAAAAATAAATAAAGTATAATTAATAAAAATATTTTTTGTGAGGAAAATAACATAAACTAAGTCAAAATATAAATCTAGCATTTTTTTTTGTATTTTATGATTTTTTAGTATTTAGAAAATATATTTAAGAAAATAAATGAAATAATAAAAAATAAAATAAAATAAATTGGCCCAGAGGCGTATAAGTGAAACAGGGGGTTAGCTATCAAAATAAAAAAAATAAGCCAGGCCCAAAGAGGCCCAGCGCCCTGCAAAAAAAAGTTAGAATTGTAAAACATGTAAAAAATACAAAAGGGTACCACTGGGGCTCGAACCCAGGTCCCTAAGGTTACAAGCACACGCTTCTACCACTAGGGTGGCTATACATCCGTTAACATAATAAAAACAATAAATATACAAGGCAAAACGCGTCCTGAAGACTTCATCTTCAACCTCTAGCCAGACCAACTGTAACTTGCTCATTTCTCATCAAAAATGAAAATTGTAAACATGAAACTTGTAGCAAATTTTCTCACGGTTTCAGAAATGTAAATCATTAAAATTATAGATCAAAGATAAGCATGAATTTCAATGGTCCTAATCTGAACCCTAAAAATCTCATAAATTTCAGTTTCAAAATTCTCTAAGCTCAAGCAAAATTAATGGAAACTATAGACCTGGTTAGCTTCAGGACAATGATATCTACATGTTTTGTTCAGAAATAAACTATTGATGATGCCTGTATAAAGAGTTCCAAGTTGAGAAAACTTACCTCAAAATTGGAAATCGTGTTTTGAGTTTAAGCTTGTTTCAAGTGATGGTGATGATCAGGTTAGCTTCCTTGAGGTCCTAGGAAGCTAATGCAATGATTTTCTTGAGTTGAGAGTGGCTGAAATGGCCTAGAGAAGTCAAGTTACAGACTCTGTTTTTTGGTTATGGAGGTTATGGTAAATGGTGTTACAGTTCTGGAATAAGGATGAGGATGAGTTGTATTTGAGGTAAGGAAGCTTTAGGAATGAATTTGAGGGAAAACGCACGAGGGAAATGAGAGATACAAGTTTAAGGTCAGAACTGTGTATCAATGGAGTTTTTGTGAAATTTCTGGCTAGAGGGAATTTAGGAGTGTTTCAGGGTGTTAGAACTCGTCCCTTAGCTCACAAATAGTGACTCTATTTATAAGCAACAAGTTTGGAGACTTGTTGTTGATCAGAATTCAAAATCACAAGTTTATGCATAACATGTGATTTTTTAGAAATTCAAGTTTCAAAGCCTTGTGTACTTGGTTCATAGAGTGGTTATTATTTAAGCAAGCTTGCTTCTGACTTTGTGGATGGAGTGTGATCAGAGGGAACAAGTTAGAGGCTCAAGAATGGACTTTATGCAAAAAGCTTGCTTTACAAGAATGGCAATGTTAACTTTGTGCCATAAATGAAAATGTAACTTGGATAATAGCTCAATTGCTTGGATCAAAGCCCTAACAGATGTGTAAACATTTAATTATGGAGTGACAAACAAGTTTGAGGCTTGCAAAGCAAAGATTATGCAGCCTAGCATGGATTTGGTTCATGTGTTCATCAAAAATGACTTGTAATTCAAGCTTTCATTTCAAAACAGCCCTACTACCCAGGATTTCATTTCGAAGCAACCCTACTATCCAGGTTCCTTCTCTCTTATCTCCAGACAACAGTTTACAACACTGTAAGGCCCGGATCCGACCAGATACGGTCGATTTCACATTTCCCTAGTAAGTCGCTGTACATCCTGGACCCTATCCAGATATGCGTTCTACTTTCACCTCCTCAATCAAGAGTTAATTCCCCAGCAGAGTAATGGATAACCGAAGCTCCTAGACTCTACTTCTCAGGACATAAATCAACATTCCTCGGCAAAGTCCTCCTCAACAGCAAGTACAGGAATTCTCGCCAAGGAATCTCTTATGCAACCGATCTTTTCTAGATGGCATCTTTAAGCCCATCTCTGACGATTCTCAGTCGCCTTCCAAATGGTATCTGTAAGCCCATTCTTGATATCACTAATCAGTATTACTTCATGCGAGTGCAAATTTCTGGGCACTCTAGTGTTCAATCATCTTCTACCTTCAGATCACGAAAGGCAGACCATCCAATCTATATCCTCAGACTTAAGAAGATTGAACAGGGGCAGCTGTTGTACCCCAAAATTTACCCTCTCATTTCTTAAAAGATCATCTTGGACCCTCAGGTTTGCTTCTATCAAGTTTCAAGTCTGGAATTACAACTTTTCAAGAAAATCATTCACAAGGGCAAAATGGTCAAAAGCACACTGAAAAGTCAAACTTTGACTTTTTGACCAAATTTGAGTCCCAAAAATCACATTGCGTCAAGACATCCAAAAGGTGAAATTTGATCATCAAAAAAATCAAGAGAATAAAATAATCCAACTTTTGCACGACTTTGAAATTTTTCTAAGTATTTTCTATACTTGTTAATTTCATTTGCTTCATGATATTTTTTTACTACAATTCCAAATAATTTAAAATGAGGCAAATAATTCAAGTTATTACAAAGTGAAATTTTTGCAAGTTGACAAACCCTAAACTTGGTATTGCTTGGACTTTTCCCTTTGACTCAATACCTTGTCACAATGTTTTGTCCTTGATGCAATGTGCATAAAATACTCCACAAGACTAAGTTTGTTTCATGCTACAAATCTTGTTGTCCAAGTTGAACAAAGTATGATATGATGCATTGCCACAACACCCCAAAACCTGCTCCATTGCTGTCCTACAAAAAACCTTGTGCTATGCTGCACCACAAATATGCATATGCTGTCTTATACAGTCCAAAACTGCTCTACGCAGTCTACCCCCAACCTGCATCATAGCAACCCCAAAATTGCACCAAAATGGCAAAAGAAAATTGTGTGAATAAAGTATCAAAACAGTAGGCAAAAAAATTCAAAATGACTTATTTTGTTTCCCCCCTAAACCTCAGTCAAGGGTCTACAAAAAGGACTGTTTCATAAGACATAAGGGTTGGAATTTTTGGAGAGAATAGAGAGTCTTTGAATAGAAAATAGTATTCTTTATAACTTTGGCTCACCCAAGAAAAAACCAGCTCTAATCTCATTCAAAACAGAAGTTCAATCCATTATTCCATCTTACAAACTCTCCTATAAACCAAACACCTTAGCACATAGAGATTGTAAAAACACTAAAAAAATTTCTGTTAGTGCCATTATCCACACCATCCAAACATAAAAACAATATTGTACAACTTAACTGGGTTTCAACAGTTTGGAACAAGCTGCCTGGAGATTCATTGGAGCCCTCACAGCATCTTGAAAAGTATTTAGATTTCAAACACCAAGTGTAATTTCAAGGTAAGTCTTCTTGACTTGGTATTTTTCATACATCATTAATGATTTATTTTTGAAGATAAGATGTAGTAATCATTTCCCCTTTTAGCTACCCGTTTCCTTGCTGTTTATGTTTATCAATCATATGCTGTAAACTGATATGTATGGACAATAAAACAATGTTTAAAGCAGAAAAGTACATTATGTATCGACACATATGAACACGTGTCGACTCTTCCTAGTAAAAAACATGGTATGAGTTGATACATAAACCTCATGCATCGATTCATACTGATTACAGGTCCCAAAACAGAAGGTTGAAAAGTCTATGAGTCGACACAAAATGCGTATGTGTCGATACAAAGAAGGTGTATGAGTCGACGCATCCCATTATGTGTCGACTCATATTGAGCTGATTTTTCTTTACAGGAGCAAGGAAATGTTATGTGTCGATGCATAACAACATGTGTCGACACATAATGGTTCAAAAGGCAGTTTCTCCCATTTTCTACACTGTTTATGCATATATTTTCATTGCTGCCCAGTTGTTCGATATGGTTGTAATAATTAGACACTTATTTCATCCCTATTTGCAAATTGTACCCCCATCCCCCTAATGATGTAATAACTTAGGATTTTATTTTCCATATTTTATTTTGCTTTCATATATTGCTAGTAATTAGGATGTATGGCAAGATAAAATCAACAAATAGATAACCTTTAAATGCAAGACAAAATGTATACAAACAAACACACTTGCATACACGCACCCTTAGAGTAATATCACTTGTTGCCTATCAGAAATTAGTCATGTCCCTCGAACATGGGCGTTTTTAGCAAAAGGCCCCACGATAAAAGATCGTAGTCCCTCGATAACCCTCGATGTTGCCTCTGGTAAACGATCTAGTCCCTAAAACGACATTGCTAAAATGTTCCATGGGTTGCCTTCTATGACTATACAAACGTCCCGCGCCCGTCCCTTCACATCCAACGATGAGGCTTCTTACCAAAACAATGGTAAGATAGCCATATCTAAAGGAGAAGGAAAATAACACCTAAGACCTTTTGAGTAGGTAGGTTACTCCTAGTCGCTCGCTTGCTCACAAAAAAACATTTTATACACCAAACACTCTCATTTTGAAACATTTTCAAAAGACAACACTTTGCATGCGTTCTTACAGAAACGAGAGCCATTACAAAGAAAACCCTTTTCAAAATCACTTTCAAAAACATATTCCACAAACACCTCTTTGAACTATTTTTGAAAATAAACACTTTGTACGCGTTCTTATAGAAACGAGAACCATTACAAAGACATTTTCAAAAAAAATTTAAAACCCACACCACAAGCATACATTTAAACAAAAGCAAGTGATCTAGAAAGCAACTAAGAGCCCATGGAAAACCATGGATTAAAAGGGTGCTAATACCTTCCCTTTTCATAATCTACCCCCCGAACTCAAGAAAACATCTCTAAAGGTCTTTCCTAATCTTTTCATCCTTTCCTTTTGGATAAAAGAAAAGTCGGTGGCGACTCTTGCTAACTGCAACATTTACGAATACAAACACAAAACAACCAAGTCAGTTCTCCCACCGTATCACACATTCTGATACTCATTCAGTGAATCTTCCAGATACAGTTCAGATATGGATATCATTCTGATACCCATTCAATACATCCTCAAATACAATCAAGGCATATATTTATTCTGACACTCCCCAGCTTGAGTATGCTTCTACCATAAATCACCGGATAAATTCCTCTCTCCAGTGAATTCGTCACTATCCCCAGGGAGTTGCTACGCAACCAGAAACCGGACTAGATGTCAGTCAACTTTATCCTCCCCATGCGAGTCGGAAGGAATATTCATCTCTTTTATCCCCAGTCAGGGTATAAACTCCCCAGTAGAGCAACGAACAACTAACATTCTTAAACTCTTCTCCCCGAGCAGGAATTAACACTCTCCAACAGAGTTTCCTCAAGTAAAAAGCAAGAAATCAATGTTCCCCAGCAAAGTTTCCTCAAACAAGAAATCAGGAGTCCCCATTGAAAATAATCCCCAGAAGATCGAAGATACACATACTCTTCATCCCCAGCAACAATCAGGGATTTATTTTCCCCAGTCTAAGATGTTGCTCAAATTTACGAATGCACTTCAATAACATTTCACATTCACCATTACTTACCAATATCATAGCATATGTATATGAAATGCATATAACATAGTCTCATTTATTTTGAGAACGTCATTATGCAATTCATTTCATACATCATGACATTGCATATAGCTAACCATTTATATTTTTAAGTAAAGTCTATAAATAGACGAATATCATCAACTATCTACATGACCAGACAAATTTATTCAAAAACTAAATTCTGACAAGTATTTCCCTCAAAGACTTTCCCCAGAAAGTCATTCTGAAAAATATCTCTTCTAGATGAAGTCAGGCGTAGACATCTTCTAGTACATCATTCAGACGAAATCAAGCGCCAATTCCTTCTAGTACCCTCTGAAGTAGCAGTCGCCATAAATTCCTTCTGGTACACTTTGAAGTAGTAGTCGTCATAGATTCCTTCTGGTACCCTTTGAAGTAGTAGTTGTTATAGATTCCTTCTAGTACCTTGTTGAAGTAGTAGTCGCCATATATTCCTTCTGGTACCCTTTGAAGTAGTAGTCGACATAGATTCCTTTTGGTAACCTTTAAAGTAGTAGTTGCCATAGATTCCTTCTGGTACCCTTTGAAGTATTAGTCGCCATATATTCCTTCTGGTACCCTTTGAAGTAGTAGTCACCATAGATTCCTTCCAATACCTTGTTGAAGTAGTAGTCGCCATAGATTCCTTCTAGTACCCTTTGAAGTAGTAGTCGCCATAGATTCCTTCTGGTACCCTTTGAAGTAGTAGTCTCCATAGATTCCTTATGGTACCCTTTGAAGTAGTAGTCGCCATAGATTCCTTCTGGTACCCTTTGAAGTAGTAGTCGTCATAGATTCCTTCTGGTACCTTGTGAAGTAGTAGTCACCATATATTCCTTTTGGTACCCTCTGAAGTTGTAGTCGCCATAGATTCCTTCTGATACCTATTGAAGTAGTAGTTAGGCGTAGACTCCTTCCATTACCTATTGAAGTAGTAGTCGGGCATATACCCCTTCCGGATACATGTCCTAAAGACCAAGTCAAGCATAGACTTATTCTTATATTTCTATCAACAGTTACTTTAGATGGAATTAATAAGCCCATCTCCGACGAATCTCCATCACCTTTGGATGGAATCTATAAGCCCATCTCTGACATTTATGTCACCTCTATGAATGGCATCTCTACGCCCATTCTCGGTACAATCAACCAACAACGTTACTTCTTACACAGGCGAGTGCAAATTTCTGGGCACTTAAGTGTTCAATCATCTTCTACCCTCAAGTCACGAATGACGAACAAGGTAATCTAACTCTTCAGGTTAAATAAGATTGAACAGGGGAAGTTTTTGTACCCCAAAATTTTACCTCACATTTTTCTCAAATCATTCTTTCAAGGCTCTTCAAGTAGTCAAGACACTTAAGGGTTGACTAGTCAAGATGCACCTCCCAAACCAAAGGCCTACAACTAGGGTTTGGAGTTTCTCAAGGAAATATAGTTTGAAAAGGTCTCAATTGGTTTCCATGGTTCTTCATATGTCCTCAACAAGGTACATGTCAATTTTTAAGTCCTACATCACAAGTTTGCTCAGTCAATGACTCAAATGTTTAAAAATCAATTGTATTGGTCAAAAAGTCAACTATGGTCAACATACAGTCAAGCTTCATGATTTTTGGTAAACATCAACATTTTAAAGTGATATTAATCATTTTAGCAAGGGTTGATCATGATTCCCCAAGGAAAGTCCTCAGATCATCAAAAGTCAAGAATTGCCAAATTAGGGTTTCCTTAGGAGAAGTCAACTGAACTTTGACCAGGCATAAATTTCACATGCTTCATCAAATTTTCCCCAACTAAATCCCATTTTGAAGGAAAATCAATTCTCTACAACTTTTCTAGTATTCTCAAGTCCAAAAAATGCTTCATTTGGAAGATATGATCTCATACATTATAGGTCATTTTTGAAAGTCAACAAAAGACACTTTTTGTCAAGGCAACTTACATCAAGATAATATATTAAAAAGCAAAAATGATAAACATATAGATTGTAAAGGACATCTTATGCTTTCCAAAAAGTCTAATATCATCTTCAAAAGATGAAAATTGAGCAAGTTATGAGTTGCACAATTTGGGAGATTTTGAAGAAATTCATAAAATGCAAATGGAGCAAAATTGCAATTTTGAACTAATGGGCCTATTTTTTATATTAAAACATGTTTATAAGATGTGATAGGACCTCTAAAAAACATTCACACATGTTCATGATTTTTATTGCTTTTATTTGATTTTTTATTCATTTAAAAGTGAATAAAATTGAATAAAAAGATGGAAATAGAGTGTGACGACTTGGACCTTTGGATTTCAAACCTTTTGCAAGCCCAAAAAATTCGTGAAATCCATGCCATAATATTTCCTGGTTCATTGCAAGCTTCAAAAGGAAATAGACATGACAAAAATGGAAAGAATTCAAAAAATTTGATGGCATTTGATGAGAGCCTTCATGGCTTGATTCATTTCCACCTTTGCTAGCCCTTTCCATTCTCTATATATACTACAAAGCATAGCATGCCAAGGACACAAAAATTATTTCATAACAAAGCTCTCTCAAATTCTCAAAATAAAAATTCAAAAGTTACAAAACTCATAAATCTGAGTTTCAGCTTCTCCCATTCAAAACCAGCGACTCCTTCATCCTTCTGAGATCTCCAAGAGGCGATTCATATCATTACCCAACCCCCATGTATCTCAGATCATCCTTACAACCATCCCACGCTGTTTTGGTAAAATTTTGATTCCAAACTCTCTTATCATGTAACTTAAACCAGTTTTATGCATTCATTCTTGTTATTATTGATATTGTGAGTAAATCTGACGTTTTACATGTAAGTATGAAGGCAGAAATAACATGATGCCATCGTTACGGCGTGGAATATAGGAAGCTTCAGATTTCGTGATTCATGAGTTCTTAACCCAAACTAATCGCACCACTGAGATCGTAGGGTCCAATATAATAGATCTAGAGTTTTTGTTTTTTTGTTTGATTGATTTTGCAGGTTTTGAAGAAAAACTTCCATCGGAGATGATTTTGTTTTTCATCCTCCATGGTGGTTTGAAAAATGCAGAGGAGGTCAATGCAGGCATGGCATAATGAAATTGTCATGATTGGCCCATTCCTCTTTCTTTGTTTTAAAAAAAAATTATTTATTTAACTTTCTTTAATCTTTTCTTTTTTAAACATAAAATTAAAAAAATAATAAAAAAATCAGAAAACCACAAAAATATTAGATTTAAGTTTTTTTAATTAAATTATTTTTTGTTAATTTTAATTAATTTAATTTCACTCTTCTAAGTTTATTTTATTAATTTAAAATTAAGTAGAATTAGGACTTCGTAATTTATTTTTCATTTTTTTAAACAATAAAAATACCAAAAAGAAAGACTTTTTCTTATACTTAGAAATTTTTAAGATTTTAGATATTTCCTCTTTTTCCATCTGTTGTACCCCAAAATTTTTCCTCTCATTTTATCAAGATTTTTCCCATAATACTCCTGGGACTCCAGACAGGATTAGGGTTTGCTCAGCTTAAGACCTCTTCTTGCACTGTTGACCTGAAATTAAGGTTTGAGTTTGCACAAAGATTTTTGGACTTCCAATGCCTCATGTGACTTTCATACTTCATCTTGGACTTCTAAGATTGCTCATACCAAGTTTCAAGCCATGAATCACACTTTTGCCCAGTCAATTGGACAGTTGACTTAAAAATCAACTGTATTGAGGAAAAAGTCAATTGTGGCCAATTTACAGTCAAATCTCATAATTTTTGATCCACATCAACATTATAGGCTCATATGAGCCATTTTATCAAGTTTGGACCACAACTCCTCAAGAAATTTGATCAGATCATCAAAAGGGCAAAATGGTCAAAATTAGGGTTTTGACTGTAGAAGGGCAATTTCTGATTTTTCACCTAGCCAATGGAAAATTGGGTTCAAGAATGTTTTCAAGGACTCAATGGCATCATCTTGACCTAATCACAAGGTTCAAAAGATCTCAAATGCATTGGATTGACAAATGAATTTTCCAGTCAACTGATCAAAATCAACTGTACACTGAAAAATCAAACTTTGACTTTTTGGTCAAAATCAAGTGCCAAGGGTCATTTTTCATCAAGATGTGTCAAAACATGAAACTTGTTCACCAAGAAACCTAAATTTGGAAATTAGGGTTTAAGTTTGAAAAAATTTCATAACTTAGAATTTTTCTAAGTTATGAAAATTTCTTATTTTTCCCCAACTTTTTCACCATGATGCAATTGGATTCAAAGAAAACTTCCAACATTAAAGTTGTAGTCCTCCATAAAATCTACAACTTTTAATCACAAAGTTTTCCCAAAAGATGCTTGGATCTTAAGTTATGATTTTGTGAATAAGGGTCCATAAAACTTTTAACTTAGTGAAATTTTGCCCTAGTTTAGGCAGATTTTTGACCTAACTTCATGGCAACTTTTCACCTAGTTCCAAGTGGAATCTAAAAATTAATTTCAAAGATGGATTGTAGAGCATGTTACAAGATTTCCAAAATGTCCCAGAACTCTCCAAGATCATTTATGGTTAGGGAGAATTGAAGAAAAGAAAATGGTCATTTCTCATTTTTGTCCATGGCATTTTTCACATTGGCACAAGTTGCAAATCAGTTTGAATCATGCTTGTACTTGGTATTACAGGTCCTAATCCTTTCGACACTCTTTAATTTAATGCAAACTCAATGGATGATGGCATTGTTCTGATCTTTGAAGCTTTGTACAAGGGTTTAATCCAAAAATGGTAAAAAGGTTACAATGTTACTTTGATAAAGTTAGCTTTTACAAACTTTGTTTATCTTGAGCCATGGACCTAAGCTATGGCTGCAAACAAACTCCACAAATATCAGGCAAAGTTCACCAACCCTATGCAGACCTTGAGCTAGCCTGTACAAGCCTTTGCCTTTGTCACTTCACCTTTTCTTCAAAAACAAGCCAACTTGTAAAAGTCCACACAACTCTAGTATCTGTTAAAACCAAGTCTTGGTATTATTTCAAACAGGCTCAGCATATTGTAACAAGTCAATACACGAGCTCATAGCATTGCAAATACCCTAAAACACCAAAATCACCATTTCTGCCCAAAACAGGGCAACCTCTGCAGATCACTAGCCAAAATAAATTTCACTCGTGCGTTTTTTGTTTCAAGGCTTCAAACACATTCCATACATCACACTTAAGCTATCCAAGCCTTTGTTCAGAAACTGTAACCTCTGTTCGAGGATCACCATTTTCATTTTTAAGCTTTGCAGGTTGACTTCTATAGAGAGATTCAGGCAGGTTCAAGGCAAACTGAGCATTGGGAAAGGTTGAGGGATCTTCAAGCAAGCTCACAAGTACTTCAGGCCTCACTCAAAGTTGCTACATTGCCATATCCAAACTCAACTGAACAAGGTATTTGCCAAGTTTCTATCTCTCTATTTAGACATCCTTAGGCTTAGGTTTGTGAAGCAAAAATGTAGTCTTTAATGTGCTTGAGCTGTACATATGCATAGTTCTTATTTATATTAATTGAGCTAGGAGAATTTGGATGATGAACATGCTGAAAATTTTAGGTCAGAAATTAGGGGTGATAAAATTCTCTTTGATCTTTTAGAGTTAGGACATGTTTTTTATATCATTAGAATCGTGAGTTAACAAGCTACAAGTTTCATGTTGCAAGATTTTGTTTTCATGCACGTATGCAAGAGATACAGGTTGAAGAAGAAACGCGCGCATATTCTCTGTATGGAGGTCAAGGACGAAGTGTCCTGGGCCAGGGCCTTGGGCTTGCTTCTATTCACACCACCTTTTTACTTTCTGCACCCCCTTTTGCATTTTCTTATTTTTTTTTATATTTTCTTGCATATTTTATAATTTCTGACTTTATTTATTTTTTCTAAACATTTAAAATCACAAAAAATATTTTCTTTATTTTTTGCATTTTATTATATATTTTTATTATATTTTTTGCATAATAAATAAATTATTAGGTTAATATACTTTTATTTTCTTAAATAAACTTGTAAATAATATAAAAATATTATATATATATATATATATATATATATATATATATATATATATATATATATATATATATATATATATATATATATATATATATATATATATATATATATATATATATATATATATATATATATATATATATATATATATATATATATATATATATATATATATATATATATATATATATATATATATATATATATATATATATATATATATATATATATATATATATATATATATATATATATATATATATATATATATATATATATATATATATATATTATTTATACACTTAAAATAATATTTTTCATACAATATTTAATTTTTTAACATTTTTGTACATATTATTATTATTTTTCTTGAATAAAAAATAAATAATATAAAGCATAATTTCTTTAAAACAAAATTAGGGTTTTCACCCTTTCAAAAATAATCATTTTATTTTCTTATTTTTTAAGACATAAATAAATTTATTTTTATATACATAAAATAATACAAAAATATTTTGCATATTTACAATTTATTCCATATTTAAATACTTGTTTATTTATTTATTGTTGATTAAATTCAATTGGGTTGTAATAGTAAATTAGGGTTTTATTTTGTGCAAATACCCCCTATTCAAACTTGTATCCCCCTCCCCATAATAATGTTGTAATAGTCTAGATTTACTTTACGCATTTTATTGCTTTCATATGCCATGATAGTAAACTAGGGTTTTGTATGCAAAGACCAAAAATCAAACAAATAACATGACCTAATTCAAGACAAAAATGCATGAAAAATGACAACACCTTGAACACAAGAACCCCTAGGGTTTCATCCACTTTGTTGCCTTAAAATGGCCATGGTATGCATGCTAGGTATCTTGGCAAAGCAAAACAAATCAAAACAAAAAGATCATAGTCCCTCGATGACACTATCAAAATGTTGCCTAAAAACAAATGATCTTAGTCCCTAAAACTTGCTAAGATACTTGACACCATTGCTATCATGGTCATACAATGACCCACGCCTGTTCCGTTTAACATCCAAAGATAGGGTTGTTTACCAAATACAATGGTAAAACAATAATATCCAAGGGTTAAAAATGTGTAGGAAAGACTTTTGAGTAGGGTAGATAACTCCTAGTTACTTGATCTCTTTCAAACCATCCTTGCTATTTTCAAAAACACACAACACATTTCAAAACAATTTCCAAACAACTTTCAAAACATTGAAACATTTTTCAAAATACAAACATCTTTGTATACATTCTTGCAAACAAGAATCATTACAAAGATTGCCAAAACGATGGCCTCTTTTCAAAATACTTTCAAAACCACACAAAGCACCATTTCAAACAATTAGAAAAGCAAAGCAAGTGATCTAAACAAGTAACTAAGAGCTCATGGAAAACCATGGATGAAAAGGGTGCTAGCACCTTCCCTTTTCATAATCTACCCCCCGAACTTAAGAAAACATATCAAAGGTCTTTCCTGTGCTTTTTTACCTTTCCTTTTGGATAAAATAAAAGTTGGTGGCGACTCTTGCTAAACCGAAACATTTGCGAACACAAACGCAAAACCTCAAGTCAGTTCTCCCACCGTATCACACCATCTTCACGCGTTCATTTATTTTTATTCGCATTATTTTCATAAAATTATGTAATTTCATATGGGATGTAATAGTATAACTAGGACCTTTTACTTTTTATTCCTCATTTTTGGTTTGTAATTCCCCCTATCCGAAGCGATGTAATAACGTAGATTCAATTTTCCTCACTTTATTTTCTGTACTTGTATATATTTAACTGCTAGATGTATGCTAATAGGCTTGTATGGAAAGACTTAAATACAAACATTAGCAAATCTAACATCCAAGATAAATAATTGAAACACAACACATTCGCACACGCGCACCTCTAAGGTACCTCCACTTATTGCCTTCGGAAAAATAGTCATGTCCCTCGAACGTGGGATGCTTTAGCAAAGACCCTCGGTTAAAAATATTATAGTCCCTCGATGATCCTTCGATGTTGCCTTCGGTAAACGATCTAGTCCCTTACGATAAAATTGCTAAAGTGCCCTACGAGTTGCCTTTATGATTGTACGATGACCCTCGCTTGTCCCTCTAACATCCAATGATAAGGCTACCTACCAACTAATGGTAGGATAACACTATCTAAGGGAAAAGAGGAAAAGAACAAAGATCTTTCGAGTAGGTAGACCTCTCATAGTTGCTTGCTCATAAAAACAAACAAAACAAATTTTCACACATACACAAACTTTTCTCTAAAAAAATTTCAAAGACAAAATACTTTGTATATGTTCTTAACGATACGAGAAACATTACAAAGTTTGCCGCACTAAGGCGTCTTTTCAAAAATATTTTAAAAATACACTTACACAAAAATCATTTTCGAAGTGAGATAGCAACTAAGATTCCGTAGATAAATACGGATGGAGAGGGTTCTAACACCTTCCCTTTCCATAACCGACCCCCCGAACTCAAAATCTTTAAAAAGGTCTTTCCTGTTCTTTTCACCCTTTTCTTTTTTGGATAAAAGAAAAGTCGGCGACGACTCTTGCTAACCGTAACATTTGCGATTAAAACGCAAAACAAGTAAAGTCAGTTCTCCCACCATATTACACAAAGGCATATAATTTCGGAGCACAAAAAAATGGTGTCAGACCTAGCATTTTTGTATTTTTTTTCTTTACAATTCAACGACTCCGAACAAGGGGCTAGAGAGGGAAAGACCGCCTTTTGGAAGAATAGAAAAAAGAAGAGTGGGCCACATAACTCTTGGGGTCACCAAAAATTTATGATATTTGATGTTTTCAACCTCCTAAGGTAGATGCCAAACATCTTAAACGGCTGGAGAAGTGAAAGAAGCCCCTGTCCCCAATCTTCGTTGGCCAAAGTGCGCGTCAGTTTAAAGATATGGAAGAATAATGTCAAGGCCACTCACACCGGTTCCCAAATATTTCCCAATTATCCAAGCAATGAACCCGACACGATAATCCCGACCCAATTTTCTCAAAGACATTCCATTGTTACACCACAACAAGTCTTTAGGACAATTGTTCTATGCTGGGTCACTGACCCAAAAGGTGGACATCTGATCACCAATTCAAGTCACTCCACCAATGCAACGAAGGTACATTGTAATCATGCTCTAGAGCTCCACAATAGATCCACACTATGGGTTTCAATATATTTTTAGATGTGATCTAACAAACTTCCGCATTTCACGTCGAAATAGCAGAGAACGTCCATAACTGTCATTCATATATAAGACATCCCATTTGAGAATTGAGGTACTCTCTAATCCATAACTCATGTTACTCATTATTCTCTTATTGACTTGAGCGTTGGAGTGCTAATCTTGTAGGTCCACTCCACATCGTCGTACTGGAGATCCACTCCATCGCATCAAGACTCTCCTCCATCATTTTGTCAAGTATTTATGGTTTCTTAGCGTACCATACTTTATTATAGTTATAACTTTTTTAAAAAAAATATTAAAATTAAAATTAAAATTTAGACATGTGTCATTTCGATCTAACAATCATGGTGAGGTGAGTTCGTGACTGCGTCAAATTATGCAAAATACATCCAATCTCCCATACCATAAAGAGAAGAATATTGATGTATCCTCCCAAGAATTTTTTTACAAAGACGTAATTTTCAATTAAAAATTATTAATTTATATTTAATATGATGATAGTATGATTTATTGTTAAATTCGTGTCATATTCCAAATTTGTCCTACCCCTTTATTGTATCTGGTTCTGGCTTATGCATTATCATGTACATACCTTTCCATTAGATCATTTAACACGTCATGCATCATTAATCAATAAATTTAGCATGAGATCAAGGGTATTGAGGAATTAGGGTTTCTCTGTACTTTTAGGCTTTCATCTTCATTCAAGTTTGAATCAACGGGTTTCTTCAACAATATTGGTTCGGAGCTAGGTTTTATGTTCATGGTCATTGCAAACTTCTTTCATCAAGCTACAAGATTCTCACTATCATCAAGATTCTTCAAGAGCACCAAGTGCCTAAGATTACATCGAGAACTTCATCTCAAGTATTTGGATTAGTTCATGATGTGAAGTATATGTTTTCACTGTTGATTGTAATATAAGTCGTTCAACTGGATTTCATTCAAAGGCATTTCTTGACAAGACTAGATTTTCGATTGATTAAATTACAAGGATGGATTATGGTACAAAGAATGAGATTGTGATCAAGACATTTATCGCTCCTTTATTCATTTGATGCTTGTTGATTCATATTTGAAATTGAAGTTCAGAGAGAATTGAATTGAATTGGGATTCATTGATTGCAATGGTTCATTTAATGCCAAAAGTTCAAGTTATTTAAGTATGTTGATGGCATTAAGGTTACACGCTTTGTTCACTAAGCATACATGGTTAAAGATATATTTGGATTTCTTGAGATCAAGTAACAAAGACATATTCATCCATTCATTCATCTTCCATCATCTATTATTCAAATTCTTACATGCTCAAGAGTGATTCAAAATCCATTCAAGTGTTTATTTTGATTCAAGTTTGACAAATGAATTTGTATTCTAAAGATTGGAAGACGATTACAAGAAATTTCAAGCAAACTCCATTCATAGTTCAAAGGTCACAAACTGTGCATTACAAATTCAAATCCAATACCTTACAAGCTACATTGAAATACAAGGTCAATCCAACTTCATCTTCACTTTGATGACCTCACTGTCAAGTTCCAGCTCTGGCCCTTGTAGTTTAAGCTTGATCCAGCAAGTTGCAAACATGCATAATATAGATCAAACCATATCAGCCTGGATAGCTATCATAATACACCTATGCACTCAAGTTAAATATTACCAAAATTCAAGCCTACGTGACATTTAATTCCCAGGCTATCCATGTATTCAACTTTTGGGCCATATGCCAAGTTCATACATCCAAACATAATCATATTCAATATTATCAGGCATTAATACTCGGGTCACGTTCCGAGATAGATCCACATTCACACAATCCATGCTCAGTTCACAACAATTGCATATTCAGTCAAAAGAAGGCATAAACCCCTAAATATATGAGTTTACGCAACCTTCACGCAACCATAACTCTTCACTCTCAATCTCTATTCCCCTTCAACCACCATTCACGTGCGCCTTTTCACCTTCACTCAAAAACTTCATCCCTCATCTCTCTCTCTCTGAATCTCTGCAAGTTCATTCCATCAATCCACCTTCAACTTCTGAACCTTCAATCTTCATCAACATGTGAACATCACAACCGAACTCTATCTCTGCTTCACATCAACGCTTCAATCAACATTGCTGCACTTCAACGCAACGAAGAAAAAGAGAAGAAGAACGCGGAAGAAGAAGAAACGCAGAGTAATCGGAAATCTTACCTGAATCGAAGAAACGCCGGATTCCTCTCCGGCAGGTAAATCCAACATTCTTTGATTCTTCATCCTTTTCAAGTTTTCTGCATATCCTGATGAACCTGTGGATTCCAAGACCCTTCTCCACTCAATCTCCCGCCACTATCATCATCACCATTTGGGGCCTTGCTGTATTGAACATTCCTTAAGTCCATGACCCATTTTTTTTGGTAACCGAATGCTATGAACTCAAAAACACTCTTCCTGGACAACTCGTTGGGCCTTAGACCGAACCACCCATTCCCTTTAGCCCGCAAATTCCTTTTTTGGTATGCTGAGCTTAGTGCAACAAAAACAGGTTATCAACTTATTTTCTATCTAGATTTAGATATTGCGGTTCACACCACCTGCTTGCTGCTTACATCCTATGGCTTTTTTTATTGTTTTTTATTTTTTTATTTTTTTATTGATTTTGTTAATTGTTTAGAATTATACAATTTTTCTTTACATGATAAAATGCAAAAGATATTAGAATATAATTTTATTTTTTTATCTTTGTTATGTCTTTGGTTAATTATGTAATGCTCTTTTAGAATTTTTAGTTCAATTTTAATTCCTTGATTAAATTGAATTAGTTAGACCTTAAACTCTAAAATCAAGCATGACAACAATTAAGTAGAATTTCCCTTCAAAATCAACTTTAGGACCACGATGCATGATAAAATTAGGATCAAATTTTCCCCTTAGTCCTTTTCTTTCTTTTGCATGGCATACTCTTAAAACAAAATCTTTTCTTAATCAAAACTTCAAAAAACACTTAATGAATAAAGATACGTATAATACCCTACGAGTCTTAAGTACATCAAGAGGACTTCATATTAAAGGCATCTGACTCGATCATCCAAGGATTTTCGTGTCATAGACTTTAATATAATACATATCTCAAACAATTTCAAAACTAAAGGAGATGGATTCAATACCCCGTGGACCACTTGAGGGATCTCCTAGTAAAACACCCAACAAATCAAATGGGATATTTTTTCTTGATTTCAAAAGGGTTCGTCACCCATAAAAAACACACAACAAACCAAAATCTTTGAGTTGAACTATGATGCTTTAACTCCTTAAAATAGGATACATAGTGTAGCGGTAGAAATGTTAAGACTGAGTCATTAGATTGACTTGACTCGCACATATCAAATAAAAATCTCCACCGTCCTTAATTGTTTCTAAGGAGTTGGAAAAGAGCGAATAACTCAAAAAAGAGGGGGAGAGAATCTAAGTACGGAGGTTGGTTATGCAAAGGAAAGATATTAGCACCCTAAACATCTACGGTACTCCGCAGGAACCTCTTTGAAAATTTGTGTATTTTGCCTATAAGTGTTGTATATATAAATAGATGGTGGAGATGAGAAGAGAAGTATTTTTTATAATTTTTTACACCCGCCGCAGTTGTGAACCTTTAGTTCCTACGTACCATCTTCCGTGCAATAGGGGATCAGGGTACTCGTAGTTTACCTTTAAAAGTTTAAAACACAAGTGTGTTGGTTAATTTTAAGAGATGAGACATCATCGTCATTTCCGAGTGGAAAACATACTTAATATCCACGATTATAATAAAGGAGAATTTGCATCATCTCAAAGTGGAGGATATAACTTGGATTTTAAAATCAACAAAGCCTCACTCAACACCCAAGTGGAAAATATCTCACTTCACTACATATCGTAGAAGTATAGTAGCTCACATCACTACAAGAATTGACAAGAGTCTAATCTTTTCAGAAAAAATTTAAAGTAAAAAGCCAATGTGGAAAAATGGTTTGAATGAAATTGATTGAATTTTAAAAATTTCAAAATATGATTAAGTTGATTAAAGTTTGATTAAGAAAATATTTTCGAAAATGCATGGACTTAAGTCCAAGTTTATTGTGAAAACAGTTCAAGTTAGAAAACAAGAAAAGTTTTGAAAAAGAGGGAGAATATTTTTGAAATAAAAGAAGATGAGAGGAGATGAAGGGACTATCCTAAAGCATAAGGTAAAAGCTAGTGAAAAGAATCATCTAACCAACAAGAAGTCAACACTTGACATAAAGAGTCAATGTAGAATCCCCATCCTTTGGATTGAAAACAAACAAGCAAAGATACTAAACCTCTTAAGAATACCAAGCTTTAGATGCATAAAGTCTTCACAAAAATTAGGCAGAGTAACGGTTGTATACAGAGGAATTCCCAATCACAGATAAAGCATATAATCAGGATAACATGTACAGAAAGAAAATCAACCCAATGTCTTGGATTAAACCCCAAGAACTCCAGACAAAATAACAATCAGAGCCACAAGGTATTAAGGGAATCAAAAGCTTCTAATCCTAAGTCCGAGAGGTCCACAACTCCATAATGCCAAGGATAGTAACCAAATAGTCCAAGTAACCTTAAAGTTTTTTATTGTTCAAGTTGGTTATTAAGTATCTTCAAAAAAAAAATGAAAGCTCAAGTGAGAAAAGATGAAGAAAGACATAAAGATAAATGCTCAAGTGAGCAAAGATAAAAAAATGACATGAAATATGAATGCTAAAATAAACGGTACATAAAAGTAAAGACATAAAGTAAAAACATAAAATAAAAGCACAAAGTAAAAGTCAATTGTTAGTAAATTAGAGATTAAAGTTAGCTGAATGACCAACTTGAAACTTGCATTTGAAAACTCATTAGAAGATTGATAAAATCAAAGCTTCTCAACAATAAGTTTCATTTTATTTTGTCAAGTAAATCATTCATTTCAAATTCTCGAGGCGACAACATATGATCAACGATGTTTAAATGATTCGCTTAGACCAAAGTTTATGAAGGTTCATTAGAGGATTGATAAGACCAAAGCCTCCTAACAATGAACCTTAAGGTTATTGAATCAAAAGTTTCAAACTAAACATACTTGGGCTTGCAAACATAGGTTTAGGCCACAAATAATTATTTCTCGAATGGGGATAAAATTTAGCGCTATGTTAAGTAATCGTAAGTGGACTTATATAGAAGTCACACCTATTTTGAGGTCAGTTAATAACAATGTATGTACTACACAAGTCTTGAGATGTGATAGAAACCACACTCATAAAACTTATAGCATAAGAAAAAGTCAAAGAAGAAATAAGATGGAGAAAAGATATTTGAACCAAAGAATTTAATCAAACTATCATTAAAATCATTCATCCATTTTGGTGGAGTTAAACTCAACACCCAAGATCCAATGATGTTAATGAAACTCATGATTAAAAAATCACTTAGTTCAAACTCAGCAAGAATATATTCAAAAATAAAATTGCATTTAATAAGCAAAATAAAATAAGAAAATAATTTTAAATTATTTTTTAAGTGAAAATGAAAGACAAAATAACAAACTATATCCAAAATATAAAATAAAAAATAAAATAAAGCATAGAAAATTCAAAGATGATCTCAAGTATTTTTACAAAATATTTGGTAATTTTTTTAAAAACAGAAAATTATTTTTAAATTATTTAAAATTACTCAAGTAAGTGAAAAATGATGAAAAATAGTAAAAACCAGAATAAAATTTTAGAAAAATTCCAGAAAGTCCGAAATAAAGAAAAATGGTTTTTATGAATTTTTTTCATAATTAAAAAATACAAAAAAAAGCATTTTTAGAACAATTAAAAACAAGTCAAACAAAAGAAAAATCATAAAAAATACAAAATATGAAAATAAAATCATGAAAAAATAAAAATTAGAAAGAGAATATTTGAAAATATTTTTGTGAACTTTTTCATAATTTTTGGGTCAGAAATGAATTTTCTATGATTTTTTGAAGTTTAAAACAATTAAATGCAAAAATTAGAAAATAAAAATAAAAGTAAAAAAATATGGACCATTGAATGAGAGTCAAAACATGTTAGTAAACATATCCAAATGATCTGGCGCTTTGTGCATATCCTGGTTTGTTTTGAAAGTCACACCAAATCATTTTTTAATAATTAAAAGTAACTTAAAATCTGATACGTTGGATGGAGTCTGGCTAATGAAAGTAATCAGATTCAAGGGTTCACAAAACGCGTGTATGGTAAGGAAAGAACACTGGATAGGATTAAAAAAATACATGTCACGCTATCATTGGTTGAAGCACGACACGTAGGTCGTCTTCAACCTCCAGACATCCTAGATTGGAGTTCTACAAACTGTAAAATTAGAGAACTAGACCAGTACCATTAGATTCGTCTCTTCAAGACGATTCTAATGGTACCCTCGTGCCAAATTTATATAAGTTGAACAAGGTTGGATTTCGAAAAAACAAAAAAAAAATAGTGAGCACGAAATTTCCAAGTATCTCTCTCAATTCTCAATGAAAATGAAAACTGTAAGAAGTATGAGAATCAAAAGGATAAGTAGAGTAGAATAGAGATTTATTTTATTCGATTTGGTTGAGAATTATACCTAAACGAAGTTCACCAAAATAGCTCTGAAACTTGACTTATGTAGCTTGATTCAGGTCACGATTCTTGAAGGTAAGAGTATGGTTAGCTTTAGAGAAGTTCAATGAAGCTAACTAAATGGAGCTTTTAGTGATTTGAGGTGAGAATGAAAGAAATCAGAATTTCAAATTTAGAGTTCGTGTGGGATCTGAACAAGGTGATTTTGGCTGTTAAAGCTTGAGAAAATGAGGGGAGTGAGGTCCTCTATTTATAGGGAAGTGAGTGGCGCAAAGATTTAAGAGAAAAATTGAAGTTTGGAGGGAAATTGGATGGAGCCCGAAAGTGGAAAATGTGTGACTCTATGTGCATCGAAACTCAACCAATTACTGCATTTTGATCCTTAATTCAACTTTGGGAACTTTGTTAAACATGTTTAAATCAAAAACACGTGCTAATTTGGTGTTTAGAAGCTAGATTATAGATTTCAAAATCTGACTTGGAGGAAAAATGCAGTTTCAAGTAGCTGATTTTGAACTCATGGTGTGCAAGATTTAGGAAGCCTTAGGAGATGACTCTTGATGCATTAGAAAGATCATGTAACACTCTTCACAATGTTCCAAGAAATAACTCATTTGGATGCTTGAGCTAGAAGTTATGCTTGGTCAAAATCAGGAAAAATGCGCTGACTTTTATACTTAGACAAATTTTAAGTTTCTTCTTCAAAGATGACCTATAATGTTTTGATTCTAAACAAGGTCTTACTTCAAAATTAAGCTTTGATCATTAATTTTAGCTTGAAGTAGACTTCATAAAGAGTATTGTGAAACTCATATCACTCAAAATTTCCAAATATTGAACAAGTTATGATCTTGTGAAATTGGTGAAAATCCATAAGATGACCTATAATCTTTTGAACTCAAAAAGCATCTTGCAATCATTTACAAGCTTAGAACCAAAAAGAGAGTTAAAGTTAATATCCTTAAGATCATTGTGAAAAAATAATGAACTCAATATGATACAAATTGACCAAGTTATGAGCCTTTGAAGTCATATAAAAGAATTTGATAGTCTATCTAGAGGACTTGTAATATTTCTCAATCATTAGTGACATTACATATAAAATTTGCTTGAAACTCTTGAATTGATTTGTTAATAACCCTTTAAAGAGAAACATATCTTTGGAATCACTCAAAAATCTCAAAATATGAACAAGATGTAGCCCTTAGAAGTTTAAAACCCTAACTCCTAAAGCATCAAAATGACTTGGAACTCCTTTCAACTTTTGACAATATTTCTTGCATAATTATTTTTTTCATGTGAAGAGAAGTTGTTGTGGATGATAATAAGAACCCATAGCAAAAATAATCACTTCCAAATGTTGAAAATTGAGAAAGTAGTGCACTTGTAATAAAGGAATCAAGAACTTGTCAAATTAGGTCAAATTTCTTGAATCAATCTTGCATCTCTTGACTTTATTTAGCAAAGTAGATCATGATGAGACATAGTATGCTTTGAAATCATATTGTCTTGAAAAAAACACAAATATGAATTTTAAATCTCAGTGAAGCTTTGTTGAAGAAGGCATGGAAATAAACTCATGAACCTATGAATCAACCTGATGAATGTGTTATGCCATCACCTATAATGCCAACATCCATAGAGAAAATATACATACATTATATTTGTTAGTTAAAAGTCAATCAATCATAAGATATACATGTACAAAATATATAAATTAAGGTGCTTGGTGATCCCACATGAGCAAACCTAAATATAGGAAGAAGAACCAAACCTAGTGTGTGATCTTGATGTGATTGGGTTGATATTGAAATGATGAGAGATCTTAGGGGAGAAAATTCGGGTATAACAACTGCCATTATTTAAGTGTCTTCTATTCGGAGATACGAAGGTTAAAATCTTCATCTTGATGCAATTGAAGATACTTAAATATAAAACAAGCCCTATTTTGACCCTAAGATGCCATCAAATGCTTATGATCATGCATGCAAACAAACAAATTCGAAGGTGACACGAGACACTACTGGGGACGCGGGAAATAAAAATAAAGGATCAAAAGAAAATTTGACCAGGAAAATAAATCACTGGTGAACAGAAGATTCAACTCCACTGGGGTAAAGCCCAGGGAGGAAATAAGACATCATCAACTCAAACATTGAGTAAAAAGTAATGAATGACAAAGATCAATATATAATTGCAAACTACCCACTCACAAGGAAGATAGCAAAAAAGTTACGTCGACTCGCAAGGAATAGACATGGTAAGATAATACTGGTGAATACCAATATTAGGGTAAGTAGTAAATGACTAGCATCAATACTTATGCCTGGAAACAAATGAACTTCTTTAGAATAAAGTGAATCTCAATGATGAACTATCTCCCATAATAACGAGACTACCATTCATCGGAGTAAACATCTCAACAATGAACTATCTCTCATAATGACGAGACTGCTGTGATACGGTAGGAGAACTGACTTGAGATTTTGCGTTTGTGTTTGCAAATGTTTCGGTTTAGCAAGAGTCGCCACCGACTTTTTATTTTATCCTAAGGAAAGGTTAAAAAGCACAGGAAAGACCTTTGAGATGTTTTCTTGGGTTCAGGGAGTAAATTATAGAAAGGGAAGGTCTTAGCACCCTTTCTATCCATTGTTATCCATGGGCTCTTAGTTACTTGCTTAGATCACTTGCTTTGCATTTCTATTGTTTGAAATGGTGCTTTTCAATTGTTTGAAATGGTGCTTTGTGTATGATTTTGAAAGATGTTTTGAAAAGAGGCCATCGTTGTGGCAACCTTTGTAATGATTCTTGTTTGAATGTATACAAAGGTGTTTTTGTCTTTTAAAAAGTTTTCAATGTTTGAAAGTAGGGTTTTGAGATTGTGTTGTGAAATGTGTTTTGAAAATAGCAAGGATGTTTTTTTTCCAAGTTTGATCAAGTAACTAAGAGTTTGTCTACCCTAATTTACTCAAAGATCTTTCTTATGTTTTTAACCCTTTTAACAGTGTTGTTTCACCATTGTATTTGGTGAACAACCTTGTGTTAGAATGTTAAACGGGACAGGCGCGGGTCATCGTATAGACCATGATAGCAATAGTGTCAAGTATTTTTGGCAATTTTCTTGAGGGACTTGATCATTTTGTTTAGGCAACTCAGATAGCATCATCGAGGGACTATGATCTTTTGTTTTTATTTTTGTTTTGCCAAAGTACTTGACATGCATACCATGGCCCATTTTAGAAGGCAACAAGTGGATTGTAACCCTAGGGGTGCAAGTGTGCATTGAGTTTGTTTTTCATGCATTGCTATCTTGGATTATGTCAAACTATTTGTTAATTTGATTTTTTGCATACAAAACCCCAGGTCTAATCATGGCATAATTGAAAGCAATTAAAGATGCGAGAATTTAAAGCCTACACTATTACAACATGATATAGGGAGGGGGGTACAAATTTGAATTGGGAGTATTTGACAAGAATTTAAATTCTAAATTATTACAACCAAATCGAATATATGAGACAATATTTAAGTGCAATAATTAAATAAAATGAAACAAATAAATGTTAAATAAAATGTATTATGCAAAAGGTTTTTATGTATGTAAAAAAGTATTTTTTTTTAATATGAGATGTAAATAATAAAAAAAATCAATTTTAACTATTTTGTTATTTAGGGCAAAAACCCTAATTATTAAATAAATAGTATTATTTATTAATTATATAAAATAATATATTAATTTATAGAAAAAATAAAAGTATATTGTAAAAAAGGATATTTTTAGTGTAAAATATTAATAAAATGAAAATATATTATTTTTGTATTTTTGTCCTAATTATTTAATAGCCCTCTCTTCCTGGAGTAGCAGTCTTGCGAGTTCACCAGGCACTTCGCAATCATCTTCACCTTCGTCTTCGGCCAAGTTGATCGGATTCTAGAAGTCATAACTGGTGGTAGCAGAGCCGTTACCAGTGAGATCCAGAGTGGATTGAAACCTGTATAAGTGGGTGTGTGTAAATATAGCTGTTTTGCAATATATATAACACAGAAAGAAAAAGAGCACAAGATTTGAAATGCAACAAACGTCCAATGTTTTGATTGATGATATATGGAAATGTCATACAAAAATCCCTCACAAATGGAGCTACGATGCCCCGGGTAGGACACCGAGCCAATAAAGTTTTAACATATTGTTTGTTACAAATTGGAAATTAAAAGAATTAATTACTGCGTGACAAATGTGATAGGTGTAAAATCCTTTGCCGTCCAGTTGCTTGGTCCGTTGCTGGTGGTTGGATAGATCCAACTGTCAAATTCTGCTTCCTCCACATCCTCCTCGATAGCATTCACCCTTGGGCTGGAGATAAACACCGGAGCCTTTTTGATCTTTTCCTTGCGCCCAGCCCTCTGAGCCTCTGCAGTAAAGCCCAGCCCAAATTTGTCATTCTTTTGAGTGAAGTCAGGAAGCTGACCCCAGTTTGCACAATTGCCTTTCTTGATTACAGCCCGGGCATCCTTCAAGGACGCCATCTTCAACGGAAAATCTTCTTCGACCACTGCCTCAGCTGATGCCAACACTGGAGGTACTTCCTCAAAATGCTGAAAGGGGGTTTCAATAAACTCCCCGTCCATCTCGATATACCGGAATGAATTCAAGTGACTAACCATGTATTCCTCCTCACCCTGCATAGTAACAATCTTCCCTTTGACAGGGTATTTGAGCTTTTGGTGTAGAGTGGATGTTACTGCCCCAGCCTTGTGAATCCAAGGTCGACCCAACAAGCAGGAATAAGATGGACGAATATCCATTACATAGAACGTTGAGTTGAAAACTTGGGAACCCACACGAATAGGGATGTCTACTTCACCGTGCACCATCCTCTTAGAACCGTCGAAGGCTCTAACAATGATGTTACTAGGTTTCAACTCCAGGCCCTCACAATCCAAGCGATCCAATGCCTTTTTGGGCAAAACATTCAGGGAAGAGCCGATATCCACTAACACGTGTGCGAGAGTAGTGCCCCTGCATTCTATGGAAACATGCAGGGCATCATTGTGATTTTTCCCTTTGGCGGTAAGGTCAGCATCTGAGAACCCCAAGCCATTGTCAGCCGTCAAATTAGCCACACAGTCGGTAAATTGATCCGCGGAGGTCTCTTGCGGCACATGTGCCGTTTTCAGAAATGAAATCAGGGCTTTTGCGTGGGCCTCTGAGCATAGCAGCAATGATAGCATAGAGATTTTGGAGGGAGTATGTCCCAACTGTTCAACAACGTTAAAGTCACTCTTTTTGATGATTTTAAGAATTTCCTCCATTTCTTGTTGGGAGGCTTCCACAGCAGTCTTTTTTGGTGCCTCCGTCCTGGCAGGCAAATCGGTAGCAACTTCTTTGCCCCGAGTATCAGAGGACTCGGCGGCAGTAGTAGACACAGGAACTTGATTCGGAACATGCACACTTGCGGGTGTGATGGTGAGAGGTTTTCGGATAACTGGCGGTGCAATGTCAGGTGAGAAGAGCCTGCCACTGCGGGTAATCTTGGCGGGACCAGTGATGTTACTGATACTGGTATTGGTGTTGAACTCCTGCTTCACCCCAAGCACATACACGTCGGCTCCATAATGCCACGGGACCGCTTTATCAGACTCATAGGGGAGAGGCCCCGGAACAGTAATAGTAATGGGTGCAACAGACATAATTTGGACTGGTTTCTTCACGGGAGCTTTGGCAGGATTGTAAATTGTGACAACAGATATTTCTTCAACGGAAACAAACGGAAAAACAGTTTTCTTGAACAAAATTTCCTTGCTATCCATCAGGCTTTGGATGCCTGATTTCAGCAGTGGACAACCGGTAGGGATAACAACACACAGGAGGCAACCCTTACTACAATCCGGAAATAAGCCGACTAGTAGTAAGTTCCTCTTAACAGTCAAAAGAGGGGTAGCAACATCATTCACCGAAACAGCATACAATTCTTCCTCAATGGCATTTACTCTATGCTGGGGCATAGGAGCAATTACAACATTCGGTCTCTCAGGCGCTTCAAACTGAATTTCCTTCGCGTCGATAAGATCTTGCACTTTGTTTCTCAAGGCCCAGCAATCATCAGTAGTGTGCCCGGGACTATCAGAATGATAAGCACACCGGGCATTTGGGTTATACTTAGGAGACGCAGTGTTGACGACCTTAGGAGCTTCTTTGATGGTCACCAAGTTGGTTGATAACAGTTGGGGTAAAATTTGAGATAAGGTCATACTCAGCCGAGTATACTGCCTCTTGGGCCTTTCACCTCTTTGTTGATTGTACTGCTGAGGAGCAGCAACAGGTTTTGAAATGACCAAAGCATTGACGGCTTGGCGACTTTCGGGCTTGACTTGTCTTCTAGGACCATAGACGGCACTTGCTTCTTTCTTGAAAGGCCTTTTCTCAGTACTTGTGGAGGCAGCTTTTTGTATCTTTCCTGACCTGATGCCAGCTTCAATTCTTTCTCCCGTCAGAATCAAATCCGTAAACCCAGCGGAGGAGTTACCAACCAAATGATTGAAAAATGGACCAGACAAAGTCCCTAGAAACATATCAACCAGCTCACGATCCGTCAATGGAGGCTGCACCCTGCCATCCAAATCTCTCCATTTCTGTGCATATTCTTTGAACCCTTCGCCCGTTCCTAGAGACATACCCTAAAGTTGGGTACGCGTAGGAGCGAGATCAGAATTGTATTGATATTGTCTGTAGAATGCGGTTGCCAAATCTTCCCAGTGTCGGATGCTAGTTCCATCTAGTTGGTAGAACCACTCAAGCTGTGACCCTGAAAGGCTATCTTGGAAGAAGTGAATCCAAAGGTTCTTATCTGCCATGTAAGGTTGGATCTTCCTTACGTACGACCTTAGATGCAGCTTGGGACAAGAAGCCCCGTCATATTTGGCAAAGGCAGGCGCCTTAAACTTGTGTGGAATTACTACCCCCGAAGATAACCCCAAATCTCCAAAATCCAGCCCCGGCACATTCTGAATCTCCATGGCGCTCAAGCGGTCCTCCAATTGCTTGTATCTGTCAGCAGCAGGTGGGTATTGTTCGTCATTATAGTCCGTCTCGTTGTCGGAGACTGCGGGACTAGGAGATCCTCCCCCTTGGGGACTGTTTTTCTCAATAGAAGAAGTAGTTGGATCAGCTTCATTATGGAGTGTGTTCCCAAATCTGCGTCCAGTGTTGAAGAACGCAGTCCTCTTTTTCTTCTTCTTCTTCAGGAGTAGAGTCTTCAACTCTTGCTGACCTTGGGCCAGGCTTAGGACCATCTCTTGAAACTGGGCACTTTGGGCCTGAAGGGCCTTGATTGCTTGCTCACTGGATGAGTCCGGATTCATGATGACTGTTCAAATAAACAGCGAAGAAGAATAAGCAACCTGTGAAATAGGGTACCTGCTATGCATATGGTGCAATGAAATGCGTATGTTTTATGTTTTCAAAGACAAACAAGATCCAACTTTGTAGACAAAAAGGGAAGCACACTTCATTAGATTAAAATTTTCAATTGTTCAACAACTTGCCCTTAGGCGTTACAGGAATAAAAAACACTGGAAAGGAAATGAAAGCTATAAAAGGAAATATCCAAAGCCTATCAGTGCTCCCATGGCCTCCTTTTCTCAGTGTTGATGTAGTTGTTCAGGACCCGCTCTTCCTCCAATTGCTTAGTCAGCCTCTGGATCTTCCATTCCTGCTCGTTGAACTTTTCCCGATAGAAATCCCGTTCTTCCTTTAGCTGCGCCCAAGATCTCTTCATTGTGTCAAAATCAGTAGGTATCTGAGGAGGGAGGACAGTTGTAGGAACCCCATCTTCATCAGGAGATTCAAGAATGATAGGTCTGACAGCTTCGTACGACATACCTAACCTCTGAGCACAGATGCGGACCCATTTGCAATAGGGTTCCATTGGTAGAGAAGTCTTTGGTCCCAACTCAAGTGGGTCAGCTTTGTGAATTCTGTCCCAAGCTTTAATGAATCCATGGCGTAGTTTGTCACTGTTTGTCTGGAACTCAAAATGGAAGTGAGGAACCAACATTTCATGAGGCCCAACTCCCCTGGCTCTTCCAAACTGACGGAGAGCTAAGCATGGATTATAAGAGATTCCTCCTTGGATACCAATCAATGGAACATTAGGGTATTCTCCACAACGGTCAATAACAGCTACCTCATCCAAACCTCTGAGAGTCCAAGTGATATCATTATCTGTGAGAGACATTAACCTCCGAGCCCAACCTTTTCCTTCTTCATTCTTCAGCACGAACTTAGGAAGGTGCGAAATAAACCACCTCACTAGCAAAGGAGCACAACACCACGGAGTTCCCCGTTTTCGAGCAGTACGAGCATAGAGTTGTTGCAGGATATCACCCAAAAGAGTGGGTACATGATTCCGAGACATGAAGATCCTTATGACATGGATACTGATAAAGGTGTCAGGATTAGGAAACAATACCAGACCATAGATCAAAAGAGCCAGAATATCCTCGTACGCCTTGAAGTCCAAGTCATTCCAGAAATCATTAGCCTTGCCAACCAGAAATTTGACCAAAAAGCCCTTAACTCCACTTCTAGTTTCCCAGTTAGCCAATACCTCTTCTTTGGTCAAGGGGAGGACTGCAGCAACCTCTTCAGGCCTAGGAGTCTTTTCCAAACCAGTGAATGGAGTCTGTTCCAAGACAGGGATCCCAAGCAAGTAAGAGAATTCTTCCAGGGTAGGAACCAGCTGGAAGTCTTGAAAGGTGAAACAATGATACAGAGGGTCATAAAACTGGGTCAGAACACTTATCAGTTGTTGGTCCCATTTTGCAGTGATCAAGCCAAGGAGAGAACCATGTCTGTTGATGAAAGAAGAAGTGTTCGGAATCCTACCAACCAAATCCTTGAGCAAAGTTGGTGGTTGAACAAAGTTGAGCCGGATAGTATTCCTACGCACGGGCATCATGATGTCCTACAAAACAGAGCAAAGATGAAACTTTTTTGTCTTTGAAATGGGTTAGTCCTTTATACAGGATGCATGCAATGGTATGATGGCATGATGCTATGATGAAGCACACCACAAGTATTCACATAGGCAAGCATGGTAAGGCACACAAGTCACACAAGACACCCTTAGGTTTCAGGCCAGCATGAATTTTAGGTATTACCCTCTTTTGGTTTCGTTGGTTAAAAACTGTCCTATCAAAAGTAACCGGGCTCTAAAGGATCTCAAATCATTGGCTACCCTCAATCGGTCATAACTCCAGCATCGCAATCTTTTCTTGCGGCCAGAACCATCTCGAGAGTTTAGCCTCAATGAGTGTAGCATACTGCTACTGTCCTAATGGCCAAGTTTGGTCAATTTAGGGTTCTAAGGTTGGTTGGTGTTTAATGACTCCTTAGAAGACCTATATTCTCCCCGTTACAACACAAGGGATATAGGTACAGACCAAGGTGCCACACCAACGTAGCCACTGCTTCACCCATGTCGGTCTACGCCGGACAGGTCCCTCACATATTATGCTACCTAAAAAGGATATTTTCCCAGATCCGGGTTAGGATCTATGAAACTCCGATGCAAAGCCCACAAATATAAAAGCAATCAAAGCAAACAATTGAAAACAAAGGTGATCTAAGCCCTAAGGTTACTCCACTTTTAAATTAAATCCCCAGCAGAGTCGCCAGTTCTGTGATACGGTGGGAGAACTGACTATGGTTTTGCGTTTGTTTTCGCAAATGTTTCGGTTGAGCAAGAGTCGCCACCGACTTTTTATTTTATCCTAAGGAAAGGTTAAAAAGCACAGCAAAAACCTTTGAGATGTTTTCTTGGGTTCGGGGAGTAGATTATAGAAAGGGGAGGTATTATCACCCTTTCTATCCATGGTTATCCATGGGCTCTTGGTTACTTGCTTAGATCAACTTGCCTTATTTTTCAATTGTTTGAAATGGTGCTTGTGTGTGTGTGTGGGTTTGAAAATGTTTTGAAAAGAAGCCAATGTGGTGGCAACCTTTGTAATGATCCATGTGGGGATGTATACAAAGATGTATGTCTTTTGAAAAGGTTTTCATTTTGTTTTTTTGAAAGTCGTTTTGAAAGTGTTGTGAGGTGTGTTTTAGAAAATAGGCAAGTGTTTTGTTTTTGCAAGTTTGATTCAAGTAACTAAGAGGTTATCTACTCCTAAATTTCTCAAAGATTATTGCTATGTTTTAATCCTTTTAACAAGTTTGTTCCACCGTTGTATTTGGTGGACAATCTCATGTTAGGATGTGAAAGGGACGGGCGCGGGTCATCGTTTAGACCATAATTGCAATGGCGCTAAGTATCTTTGGGCATATTCTTTAAGGGACTTGATCATTTGTTTAGGCAACTTTTTGAAAGCGTCATCGAGGGACTATGATCATTTGATTTGTTTGTTTTGCCCAAAGAGACCTAATATGCAATATGGCCCAATTTTGAAAGGCAACAAGTGGAATACCCTAGGGGGTGCAAGTGTGATTTGTGTGTCCATTTTCATGCTTGTTTATCTTGAAATTAGGTCAAAACTATTTTTCGTTATTTTTCGCATACAAACCCTAATTCTAACATGGTATAATTAGAAAGCAGTAAAGTGCGAAAATAAATTTACTAAGCTATTACAAAACCATATATGGGAAGGGGGGTACAAATGTTCGAATGGGGATTTTGACAAGGAATTTAAACCTAAAACTATTACAATCAATATTGAATTATTTACAAGTGATTAATTACATAAATAAAATAAGAATAAATATGTAAGATGCAAAAAATGGTTTTCTTTTGTATGTATGAAAAGAAGTATTTTTGTGTGTCAAATAAACAAAATAAAAAGAAATATTTTTGGATTTTCCTTATGTTTAGGGCAAAACCCTAATTTTTATTAAGTAAAAGTATTAAATAATTTATATATATAATATTTATTATTTTACATACAAAAATAAACTAAAATGGGGTATATTTGTAAAAAATGTATTTTTAGTATTAAATATTAATAAAGTAAAAGTATGTATATTTTTGATATTTTATTCTAAGTATACTAATATATATATATATATATATTTATTTGTATTATTTACAAATTATTTTAAATATGCACAAAATAATAATATTTAATTTTTTATAAAAAAAATATATTTCACATAAAATATTTTCAGAATGTAAAATAAAAATAAAAATGCATTTACATCATTTTAACATTTTTTAAATGAAAGTATATCTATTTACTTATTTATGTTCAAATAACTAGTCTAACCAAATAAATATCTAATAAATAGGAAAATGGTACAAAAAATTATTTTTATATTTTTTATGTGATGAGGAAAAATAAATAAGTCAAGCCAAAAAAAGAAAAGTCAAGAAATCATTAAAATGGAGAAAATGGGCTTAGGGGGTTCAGAAGTAAAAAGAGTGTGTGAAAAGGAAATACAAAAACAGGCCCAGCCCAAATAACCTTTCTTCAACCTCTGGCCAAACAATGTCAAAAAACGCGCGCCTGGTTCCCTGATTCAAACATCTTGATTCCTGGCTTTTTAATGAAAACTCATAACATCAAAAATGTTCAGCATCAAGAGACGAATTCATGGATATAAAAAACTTGTCTTAACTCTCTAAGATGAGGGAGAATTTCCTCTCCCCCAATTTCTGACCTAACTTTTTATCAATGTTCAGGCTCAAAATTCTTGCAGCACACATAATATAAATGAAATCTAATTATATGGGCATGTTCAGGGCTATGATTGTGACATGTTTCCTTCACAAACCTAAAGCTAACAATGCCTAATAAGAGAGATACGAGTTCATGAACTTACCTGTTCAGTTGAAGTTCTATCTGGCAATGGAGAAGCTTTCAGTGCAAGGTGATGATTGGTATAGCTTCCTTGAGGTCCAGGGATGCTTTTCCAAGCTTTACTTTGTCTTGAAAGCTTTTGAATCGAGCTAGAGCACTTCACCTGCAAATCAGAAAAGTAAAAATGGTGGAACTAGTTAGAGGAGTTACAGGTCGTGTTTTAGGTTTTGGTTAGCTTACATAGGTGATAGGGAAGGTGTGTGAACTGGTTTGGGCAAGAAAGCTTGAGAGAAATGAAAGATGGCACTCAAACTGCAGGCCCTGCCCTGTTCTTGCAGTTTGAAGGTGATTCTGGGAATGAGAGTGTATGAGGGATGTTAGGGTCGTGTACTAGCTCAGTTGGTATCTCTTGAATGTGTTTTGCAAGTTTGCTTAAGTGTTTGTAAGCTGATATGAGAGTTGGTTTGTGATATCCAATGTTTCTTCTTTCTTAAGCAACAAAAGGCAAGTTGATGTTCTAGACTGATGCAGGCCCCTATAACATGCTGCAACCCTTGGCCTTGATCAGTGCAATGTGTCTCATAACTTGTGCCTAGAAGATTTTGACTGTACCACTTGGATTTGCAAAATGGACATAAAGTTCTACTTTTTCAAAATGGAAATAATGCTTTTTCTAATTAAGGGTTAATTCTCCATGTAAAGTCCAAATGCTTAGAATAACATCTTGGCACAATGGTTTTGCATTGAATTATTGAGTGTCAAAGGGTTTTAGGACCTGTAATGTTGCACAAACTATGCTGACTTGAAAATGGCCTAAGTTATGAACATGTACATGATCAATTCAAAAGTGAGTTTTTGCCATATTGTGAAATTCGATTCTCTCAAGTTATGAGGTTGTTTGATGAGTTCTTGGACATTTTGGAAAGCTTGGAATGTGTACTACAATCCATCTTTGAAATGCAAATTGAAATTCCAAGTGGAAGTGTATGGAAAATGGCCTTGAAGTTAGGTAGAAAACCTTGTCAAAAAGGTCAAATTTTCACCAAGTTAAAGATGGTTTAGTACCCTTATTCAAAAAATTGTAACTTGAGATACAAGCTTCATTTGGGAAAACTTTGTGAATCAAAGTTGTAGATTATGCAACAAGCTACAACTTTCATGTTTTGACTTTTGTTTGAATCCAAATGAATCTTGGTGAGGAAGTGGGGCAAAGTTGGGAAAAAATTAGGGTTTTCCATAACTTAGAAAAATTCTAAGTTATGAAAAATTTCCATTTTAAACCTAAATTTGCATTTCTTGATTTCTTGGTGAACAAGTTTCATGATTTGGCATGTTTTGATGAAAAATGAATCTTGACTCTTGATTTTGACCAAAAAGTCAAAGTTTGACTTTTCAGTATACAGTCAAAATTGATCAATTGACTGGGAAATTCAACTGTCAATCTTGTGTATTTGGGATCTTTTGAATTTGTTGAGCATGTCAAGACAATTCCATGGGGTCCTTGAATCCATATGTGAGCTTGGTTTGCCATTGGCTAAGTCAAACAGTCAAAAATTGCCTTTGTGCAGTCAAAACCCTAAAAATGACCATTTTGCCCTTTTGGTGATCTGATCAAATTTCTTGTGGAATTGTGATCCAAACTTGATCAAATGGTCCATATGAGTTCATAGTGTTGATGTGGGTCAATTTTCATGAGATTTGACCGTCAATTGGCCACAGTTGACTTTTTCCCCAATACAGTTGATTTCTAGGTCAACTGTCCAATTGACTGGGCAAAAATTGGAATCAAGACTTGAAACTTGATATGGATAAACTTGGGAGTCCAATATGAAGCATGAAAGTTATCTTAGGCATTTTAGGTCAAAATATCTTTGTGCAATCACAAACCCTAATTTGGGTCAACAGTGCAAGGAGAAGTCTTGAGCAGAGGAAACCCTAACTGGATTTTGATCTTCAAGGGTCTGGTGATGAGAAAATGTTGAGGAAATGGGAGGGCAAATTTTGGGGTACAACAGTTGCCCCTGTTCAATCTTCTTGAACCTGAAGAGTTAGATTGGCAAGTTTGCCTTTCGTGACTCGAGGGTAAAAGGAGATTGGACACTAGAGTGCCCGGAAATTTGCACTCGCATGTTGGAGTCTCAACAATGTGATGTCGGGAATGGGCTTATAGATGCCATTTGGATAGGTGGTGGATAGGGAAATGGGCTTATAGATGCCATCTGGAGATGTGACAGAACCTTGTCGGGAATGGGCTTATAGATGCCATTTGGAAGTGATGATCGCACAAGAGATTCCTTAGCGAGAACTTTATGTATTTGAGAAAGGAAGATGTTTTCCTGGCTTGTTACAGGTGTTTGATCTTCAATCTCCTTATGCAGATATGCCCTGGCTAGATACAGGTATCGAATCTACAATCGGTTGCTCACAGATGTGCCCTGGCTGGATACAGGAGTCGAATATGGAAATAGTCATCAATAGATATGCCCTGGATGGATACAGGAATCGAATCTTCGAACTCTTCAGACGTGCCCTGGCTAGATACAGGAATCGAGTCTGGAAATGTGGTCAACAGATATGCCCTGGCTGGATACAGGAATCGAATCTGGAAATGTTGTAGTTGATAGATGTGCCCTGGCTGGATACAGGAATCGAATCTTCGAACTCTTCAGACGTGCCCTGGCTAGATACAGGAATCGAGTCTGGAAACTGATCACTCTCAGATATGCCCTGGCTAGATACAGGTATCAAATCTGGAATTGTGACAGTTGAAGGTAGTTGTCTTTGGGATTGTCTTTTTCCCTGAAAAGGCAAAAACATAAGTTGTATGCAGTGTCATGATGTATGATATGCATGATGTCATGATGTTCAACATGAGATAGTGTTGTATACACTTTATCATGTATGTAAGCAAGATGTATGAAAATGTGAAATGTTTATGAATGTAATTTCGTCTTAGGAAAATAGATCCTTGACGATCGGCCGGGGAGTTGCTCTGTGGCCGAGACACTTTACTGAAGTTTTGATGAGAGGCCTGCTGAGGACTTCAATGATGGATTCCGCTAGGGATAATGATGATAAACTCCGCTGGGGAACACCAAAGATAAACTCCGCTGGGGAATACCAAAGATAGACTCCTGCCGGGGATTGAAGGAACTTTGTCGAGGGCGATCTTTCGTGGTAATTAGCTGAGGATAACCCAGTTATAAGCCCTTGTGAGGAATAACTCTGAATAAAGCTCGGGAGAGACGTCCGTACTCTGCAGGGAACAAGCTTCCAGAATCTACTGGGGATAAGCTTTAAGACCTGCCGGGGAATGTTGTGCCTTTTCAGGATTGACGGGGAATCAACTCCGCTTGGGGAAAGTATTGATGAATCTTGTCTTACTCTGCGGGGCGTTGAGATGATTTGGTCACATTCTTCAGTCGAATCTACCTTGGTACCTTGGCGGACAAAGCAACCAGACTGCATCAGACAACTTCACATTGCCCCTGTCTCTGATGTCACCTGTAATTAATCTTTTGTTTCATATGCAAATATTTATGAATCAGCAATTTAATGTCAAATGCATATATCAAAAATGAACATTGGACGTTCTTCGCAAGACAAAACAGAAAAAAGGAAAAACAATGGCAATTTGTATGGACAAGTGAATTTGTATTGATTTGAATTTTGCCTGTGAATAGGCGTTTTTGTACAAGAGGCTGACATCCTAGTAAGAGGACGCCGCCGAATAACATAGAATTTACAATTTTGAAAAGAAAATAAAACAGTTATGTGAACAATCCCACTGGGTTCCCACTCTGCTATCGCCTTTATGTCTTCAAGCGTCTCATCACTTTGCTGCTTGGTTGAAGATGAAGCTGATTGGTCGATGCCGAAATCTGAGCCAGATAGTTGAGGCCGAATTCCGGATGCGAAGTGATCCAATGAGACATAGTGTTACGCTTTATCCCTAACTTTTGCCTGGACCGCCCTTTCGGGTTTTCAGTCCACCGGGATACCCCTTTTTGCCCAAGCCGCCTTTTCAGGTTTTCGACTTGCCGGGTGTACAGATTTTTTTTATGGAGTACAAACTGGTTTTGAGGCCTGTAATTGTGAACCAAGCTAGCTAGATCAGATTTTCAAATTGGTATGAACATGTATTGGCCATGGATCAAAGTGAGTTTTAGCCAACTTCAAGCATTCGATTCTCTCTAACCACAAGGGTGTTTGGGGAGTTCTTGTACAATTTGGAAAGCTTGGAACATGTACTATAATCCATCTTTGAAATGTAATTTGAAACTACAAGTGGAACTATGTGAAAAATGGCCAAGAAGATGGGTCAAAATCCTGCCTAGATTAGGGCAAATTTTCTCTAAGTTAAAAGTTTTAGGTACCATTGTTCCAAAAATCATAACTTGAGATACAAGCCCCTTTTGATAAAACTTTGTGAACAAAGTTGTAGACTTTGTGATGGAATACAACTTTCATGTTGCAAGTTTCGTTTGAATCCACTTGCATCTTGGTGAAAAAATGGGACAAAGTTAGGAAAAAAATAAGAAAATTTCATAACTTAGAAAATTTCTAAGTTATGAAATATTTCCATTTTAAACCCTAATTTGCATTTTTGGGTTTCTTGATGAACAAGTTTTATAATTTGACATGTCTTGGAGAAAAATGACTCTTGGCACTTGATTTTGATCAAAAAGTCAAAGTTTGACTTTTTAGTGTACAATCAAATTTTGATCAATTGACTAAAAAATTCATCTGTCAATCCTATGCATTTGAGATCTTTTGGACTTGTTGAATGGGTCAAGACAATGTCATTGAGTCCTTGAGTCCATGGTTGAGCTTGATTTGCCATTGGCTAGGTCAAACAATCAAAAATTGCCTTTGTGCAGTCAAAACCCTAAAAATGACCATTTTGCCCTTTTGGTGATCTGATCAAATTTCTTGTGGAATTGTGATCCAAACTTGATCAAATGGTTCATATGAGTTCATAATGTTGATGTGGGTCAAATTTCATGAGGTTTGACTGTCAATTGGCCACAATTGACTTTTTTTCCTCAATACAGCTGATTTCTAGGTCAACTGTCCAATTGATTGGGCAAAAATTTGAATCAAGGCTTGAAACTTGGTATGGAAAAACTTGTGAGTCCAACATGAAGTATGAAAGTCACTTTGGGCATTGTAGGTCAAAACATCCTTGTGCAAACTCAAACCCTAATTTAGGTCAACAATGCAATGAGGTGTCTTGAGCAGAGCAAACCCTATCTTGATCTTGAATTCCAAGAGTCTTGTGATGAGAAATGTTGATGAAATGAGAGGGAAAATTTTGGGGTACAACAGTTTCCCCTGTTCAATCTTCTTGAACCTGAAGAGTTAGATTGGCAAGTTTGCCTTTCGCGACTTGAAGGTAAAAGAGGATTGGACACTAGAGTGCCCGTAAATTTGCACTCGTCAAAATATTGTTGAGGGAATGGGCTTAAAGATGCCATTTGGAGATGGTAGAACCTTGCTGGAGATGGGCTTAAAGATGCCATCCAAGAGTGTTTATTGAACTGCAATATGGTAGGTCAGAAGAATGAGCATCAAAATGGTATCCGTGTCTGGAATGCATTTGAACTGTATCTGGAGACTGAGTCTGTATGAGCAAAGGAATGGCGTCCATGTTTGGAGCGTATCTGAGATGTAACTGTATTTGAACTTCGAATGAATATCAGAATGACTTCCGTGTCTGGAGTGTATCTGTATTGTATCTGAACTTGAGATCTGTATGAGTAGCAGAATGACTTCCGCGTCTGGAGTATATCTGAGATTGTAACTGGGATCTGAATAAGTGACAGGATGACTTCCGTGGCGATTGCACTGGGGAGAATCAAGCTGCTGGTGTAAGGGTCAAAATGGCATCCGTGTCTGGAGCATATCTGAACTTGAAGTTGATAGTTGAATCTGAATGAGAGATAGAATGGCCGCCGTGTCTGGAGCGTATCTAGTCTGTATCGGATTGCTGAAGTCTGAATGAGTAGTAGAATGATCGTCGTGTCTGGGGTGTATCTGTACTGTATTTGACTTAAAATTCTGGATGAGTAATAGAATGACCGCCGTGTCTGGGGTGTATCCATACTGTATCTGAATAATTGTTAATAATAGCCTTTTAATCTTATCCTGAAAAGGATAAAATATTATCTGAAACACAAAGTTATGTTGCATGATATGTATGATGCAATGAATTATGTTTCATTAATGTTTATGATATATGAATGTAATGGATGTGCATGTAAGCTGAGTAGCTGTCTTTGCTGAGGAAAATAAATCCTTGATAACTGGAGATAATGAAATCTTTGATTGCTTTTAGGGAAAGAAAATCCCTGACCAATGCTGGGGATTCCAAAAACTTTGATTACTGAAGATGAGAAATCCTTGTTGACTGCTGACTGCTTGGGGATTAAAGATCTCTGATTGCTGAGAAGGAGAAATCCTAGGACCACTGCCAAAGATTGAAAATCCTCGATAATTTGTGGGGATTAACAAGGTTTTTGACAACTCTTGCAGGGATGTGAGAGTCCTTCATGACTTTCCTGGGGAATGAGGAAAACCCTGATGATCTCTAATGGGGAATTGAAACCTTGGAGGCTTCTGCTTGGAGAAATGAGACCGGGAATCTTCAATCTTTTGGAAGGTAACTCTGTGGGGGAAATGTTCACTATTCTGGCTCCGCTGGGGAAGAGGGTTTAGAATATTTTGACTCCGCTGGGGATAGGTTCTTCAGGGTTTTCAGGATCCACTGGGGATCAGGAGTTTGAACTCTGACGGGAATTTTGAAACTTAACTCAGTTGGGGAATCACGTTTTTAGAACGCACTGGCTCCGCTGAGGATCTTGAAGTTTAACTCTGCCGGGGAAATAATACTCCAAATTTTTAGCTTTGTTGAGGATCTGGATGATGTATTGTAGGGGATTTCTTTTGGAATGGCATAAAGATATCTTCCTACACCTTCAACCTATCAGTAACTATCCTTTTTCAATTTCGTTTTATTTGCAAGCAGTGATTATATTCAAATGCATATGCCTATTTAACAAAACATTGGACGTTTTCAAATAAAACATAAGTGTAAAAGAAAAGAAAGGCAAACAAATTTCTGCACTTTGAAGTATATTTGTATTTAACTTTTGTGAGTATCTTTGTACAAAGGAGACAGACATCCTAGTAAGAGAATGTTGTCGTAAAAATTGAAAAATTTTATACAAAAGAAAGATGGCTATGTGTAACAATTCCATGAGATTCCCATTCTGCTATAGCCTTCACAACTCTGAATATCTAGTCCATTCGCTACTTCGCCCGCTGATGACTGGATTGATCAGAAGCTTGGAGCTTGTTGGTGAAGAGATTGTTCTTAAAGTGATCCGACGAGACATAGTCATACGCTTTAATTCCCTAACTTTTGCCTGGACCGCCCTTTCGGGTTTTCGATCCACCGGGAAACCCCTTTTTTCCCAAGTCACCCTTTCGGGTTTTCAACTTGCCGGGTGTACAGATTTTTTTTGTTTTATCCCTAACTTTTGCCTGAACCTCCCTTTTGGATTTTCGATTCACCGGGATGCCCATTTTTGTCGAAGTCGCCCTTTCGGGTTTTCAACTTGTCGGGTCATTTTATGCGTAGTATCTTTTGACTATGTCTGTGTTCGCAGGGTATGGCAAATCGTCACCGTCCATGGTGGTCAAAATCATTGCCCCACCAGAAAAGATGCTTTTGATCACAAATGGTCCTTCGTAAGTAGGAGTCCACTTGCCCCTGGGATCACTTTGTGGTAAGATGATCCGCTTGATTACAAGATCTCCGACTCGATATACTTGACATCTGACTTTCTTGTTGAAAGCCTTGATCATCCGTTTTTGATACGTTTGACCATGACAAACAGCAGTAAGTCGTTTCTCGTCGATCAGATTAAGTTGATCAAGCCGGGTTTGAATCCAATCGTCTTCACTCAAACCGGCGTCCTTCATAATCCTTAAGGAAGGAATATGAACTTCCATGGGTAGCACAGCTTCCATGCCGTACACCAAAGAAAATGGGGTTGCCCTTGTTGAAGTACGTGTCGTGGTACGGTATCTATGCAGAGCAAACGGTAACATCTCATGCCAGTCCTTGTAGGTGACTGTCATCTTTTGAATGATCTTCTTGATATTTTTGTTCGCGGCTTCAACAGCACCGTTCATCTTCGGCCGATAGGGAGATGAATTGTGATGATAAATCTTGAACTGTTCGCACAGAGCGGTGATCATAGTGTTGTTCAAATTCGTACCGTTGTCTGTGATGATGTTGTCGGGGACACCGTACCGGCATATAAGGTTCTGCTTGATAAAGCGGGCAACCACATTCTTTGTAACTGAGGCAAAGGAAGCTGCTTGGACCCACTTGGTAAAATAGTCAATAGCGACCAAGATGAAGCGATGCCCATTGGATGTCGTGGGCTTGATCTCTCCAATCATGTCAATGCCCCACATTGCGAATGGCCAAGGAGCTGTCAGAACGTTGAGAGGAAGAGGAGGAATATGTACCTTATCAGCATAGACTTGGCACTTGTGGCAAGTACGGGAATGTTGGTGACAATCGGCTTCCATGGTAGACAAATAGTAGCCTGCCCTTAGAATCTTCTTAGCCATCGTATGTCCGCTTAAGTGGGTGCCGAATGTGCCACTGTGTATCTTAGTCATGATTAACTCTGCTTCGGCTTTGTCCACACAACGAAGTAGAACACAATCATGGCTGCGCTTATAAAGGATGCCATTGCTTAGGAAGAACTTGGCAGCAAATCTCCTTAAGAACTTTTTGTCATTGACGGAAGCTCCTTCGGGATATTCTCTAGTCTGGAGATACCTTTTGATTTCATGAAACCAAGGTTGTTCCACTACTTCTTCGGTATTAATCTCATGACAGTGTGCAGGTTCATCCATTCGCTCGATGGTAATTTGGGGAGCCTCGTTATCCCAGTTGAGTTTAAACATGGAAGACATTGTAGCCAGAGCATCTGCTAGCTGATTTTCTTCTCGTGGGAAGTGCTCGAAAGTAATCTGCTCGAAATGAGGCAACAACGTCAGGACATGTTCTTTATATGGGATAAGATTAGGATGTTTAGTGTCTCACTCTCCTTTGACTTGACTGATAACCAAAGTCGAGTCCCCAAATACGACCAAAGATTTGATTCCCAAGTCTATAGCAGCCTTGAGACCAAAGATGCCAGCTTCATATTCGGCCATGTTGTTGGTACAACTAAAACAAAGTCGGGCAGTGAAGGGTGTATGGAAACCTTCCGGAGAAATGAGTACCGCACCGATATCGTTGCCAAGTGCATTTGAAGCACCATCAAAGTACAGGGTCCATCGGAATCCTTGTTCAGGTCCTTCATACGGTCCGTTACCTTCGATGTTGTCCAATGTCATGATGTCCTCGTCAGGGAAGTCGAATCTCATAGATTGGTAGTCTTCGACGGCTTGATGAGCTAGATGGTCAGCTAGTACACTCCCCTTTATAGCTTTTTGGGTAGTATACTGGATATCATACTCAGTCAGGATCATTTTCCATCTAGCGATTCTTCCAGATAAAGCGGGCTTCTCAAAGATATATTTAATCGGATCCATTTTGGAAATCAGCAGAGTGGTATGAGTCAACATATACTGCCTTAGACGGCGAGCAGCCCATACCAAAGCGCAACAAGTTTTCTCGAGCAGTGAGTAGCGAGTCTCACAGTCGGTAAACTTTTTGCTAAGGTAATAAATGGCATGCTCTTTTCGGCCAGACTCGTCATGCTGGCCCAGCACGCACCCCATTGAGTTATCCAAAACAGTCAGATACATGATCAACGACCTTCCTTCGACGGGTGGCATCAGAATAGGAGGTTCTAGCAAATACTCCTTGATCTTATCAAAAGCAATTTGACAATCATTGTTCCATTCAACTACTTGATCTTTCTTCAACAGTTTGAAAATTGGCTCACAGGTAGATGTTAGGTGAGAGATGAACCTAGCAATATAGTTCAAGCGTCCCAAGAATCCTCTAACCTCCTTTTTAGTACGGGGAGCAGGCATTTATTGTATAGCCCTTACTTTAGCTGGATCGACCTCAATTCCTTTGTTGCTGACGATAAATCCCAAAAGTTTACCAGACCTAACTCCAAAAGTGCACTTGCTTGGGTTCAGTCTGAGCTTGTATTCCTTCAACCTGACAAACAGTTTATGCAAATGATCAAGGTGTTCTTCTTCTGTCTGTGATCGAGCTATCATGTCGTCTACGTAAACTTCGATCTCATGATGTATCATATCATGAAACAAAGCTACCATGGCGCGTTGATAGGTTGCCCCTGTATTCTTCAGTCCGAATGGCATCACTTTGTAGCAGAAGGTACCCCATTGCGTGACAAAAGTAGTTTTCTCCATGTCCTCGGGGGCCATTTTGATCTGGTTGTATCCCGAGAATCCATCCATGAAGGAAAACACTTTGTGCTGAGCTGTGTTGTCAACCAAGATGTCGATATGCGGCAGTGGAAAATCGTCTTTAGGGCTAGCCGTGTTCAAATCCCGATAGTCCACACACATCTTGACTTTGTCGTCCTTCTTAGGCACGGGCACGATGTTAGCAACCCATTGTGGATAGGAGGTAACATCCAGAAAGCCAGCGTTGAATTGCTTCATTACTTCAGCCTTGATTTTCTTAGACATGTCAGGCCTCATTCGGTGAACCTTTTGTTTGATCGGTGGACAATCCTCTCTTGTAGGGAGACGGTGAACCACGATATCTGTGTCTAACCCTGGCATGTCTTCATAAGACCAGGCGAAGATTTCAACATATTCGTTCAACAACTGAACTAAGCGCTCCTTGACACTTGGTTCCAGGTTGGCACCCACTTTTACTTCTTTCCTGTCTTCCTCTGTCCCCAAGTTGATGGTTTCTAGCAACTCTTCATGAGGCAGAATGGCCCTCGCTTCTTGTTGTAGAAGTCTGGCTAATTCTCCCGACACTTCACAATCTTCGTCAACTTCGTACTCAGCATGATTGACCAAATCTTCAGAGTTATTGAAGGCTAAAGCAGAATAATCACCCATGGAATCTGGAGTGGATGGGTACCTGCATTTGTGAGTGTGGGTGTGTGTAAGGGATAACCATCCTTAAACAAACAAAAATGCAAAAGGAAAGAAAAATGAACACAATAATTTATAGATGAAAAACGTCCAATGATTCATTAAAACATGGCATATGATTATGAAGAAAATCAAGCCCTTACAAATGGACCTACATGCCCCGGGCAAGGAATGAGGTGAAAATAGTGTGCGAATTGTTTTAATTATTACAGACCATAAATGGGAAATTGTTCAAAGATAAAATTACTGGTTGATAAAGGTGATGGGAACAAAATCCTTTGCTTCCCAGTTTCTCAAACCCCCTTCGACGGTCGGAAAGATCCAATCTTCAAAGTGGCTCTCTTCATCTTCATCTTCTACAGCATTGATTCCATGGTGAGAGATCTTGACGGGTGGTCTTCCAATCTTGGAGCGACGCATAGCCTTTTGTCCTTCAGCAGTGAACCCTAACCCAAACTTGTCCGTCTTATGGGGAAAGTCAGGCAATTGCCCCCATACTGTACTCTTCCCTTCTTTAACCACAGCCTCTGAGTCCTTGAGAGATGTCATCCTAGATACATGCTTGGGAATGACAGGCACCTCAACCATTGTCTTCGCAACTGTTATTTCGGGAGAAACTTCCTCAAAATGCTGGCAAGGCGTTTTGATGAACTCGCCATCCAACTCCACATAGCGGAAGGAATTGAGATGACTTATCATGTACTCTTCCTCGCCGTGCACTATTATAATCTTACCCTTAACATGATATTTCAGCATTTGGTGCAAAGAAGAGGTAACTGCCCCGGCATAATGGATCCACAGTCTTCCTAGCAAACACGAATATGACGGACGGATGTCTATCACGTAGAAGGTGGAGTTGAAAACTTCTGTGCCTACTTTGATAGGAATATCAACCTCTCCATGAACCATTCTTTTGGACCCATCAAAGGCCCTAACAACGATGTTACTAGGTTTGGGGGTCAATCCTTCGCAATCCAAACGGTCTAAAGCTTTCTTCGGCAGCACATTCAAGGAAGAACCAGTATCAACTAAGACATGGGCGAGGGTGGTTCCCCTGCATTCAACTGAGACATGTAGCGCGTCGTTGTGTTTCCTTCCTTTGGGAGTTAAGTCAGATCGGAAAAGCCAAGGCCATTATCAGCAGTAAGACTGGCCACACATTCTTGAAACTGGTCAGCCGAAGTCTCTTGGGGTACATGTGTCGCCTTCAAGAATTTGATTAGGGCCTTAGCATGGGCCTCAGAACAGAGCAGAAGAGCCAACATTGAAATTTTAGAAGGGGTCTGCCCTAACTGTTCCACAATGTCGTAGTCACTTTTTCTGATTATTTTCAAGATTTCATCCATTTCTTTCTGAGTGGTTTCAGGGATAACCACAGCATGAGCCTTCATCCTGACAGGCACTTCTAGTATCCCCTTACCCTTGTTGGTAGTATCAGTGGATGGTCTTACTTTAGGAGTATCCAATTCTTCAATCATTGGGCCTTGCACAGATGGTCCAACAGGTACAGAAGCTTTCAAGGGTCCGAAAATAGCTCGAGGGGGAGAAATCTCCGGAGAAAAGATTCGGCCGCTGCGGGTTATCTTGCTTGTACCCACAATGTTCCCTATATCAGGGCTTTCTTCTTCAGAAATCTCTTGGACTATTTCGATTTGTTTGATACCATGGTAGAAGATTTCTCCCCCATAGTTCCATGGTATCATTTTGCTTGATTGGTACGGGAGAGGTCCCGGCATGGTGATCTTTAAAGGTACACATTCAGAGTTGGGTGTAATCCTGACAGGCCTTTTGCAAGCCTTGGGAGGATTGTCGGAAATGGTTCTGATGGCAATATCGTTGGTTGAAGTAGCAAAAGTATCAGGAGTAACAAGATTGAGGGTATCAACATGGGTTTTCTGGAAAAGTATCTCTTGGGTATCCATCAGGCGTTGGACACCTGACTTCAACATTGGGCAATCACCTCGTATGCTCAAACAAAAATAACAGTCTTTACCACAACCACGAAAGATCCCGGCTCTCAACAATTTTTCTTTAATCACAAGTAACGGTGTCAACAGATCAACAACATCAGTAACATGAGTGTCTTCCATAACATCATGAATATTGTGGCCGTGCTTGGGCATCAGAGCAGATATAACATTGGGCTTCTCAGGAGCATCAAATTCTACTTCCTTAGCATCAATCAGATCCTGGATTTTGTTCTCAAGCGCCCAACAATTATTGGTATCGTGCCCAACACTGTCGGAATGGTAAGCACACTTGGCATTGGAGTGGTAGTATGAAGAGGAGGTGTTAGGGTTCTTTGGCGCTTCCTTCAAACTGGTCAGATTCAGCTTCAACAAATGAGGAAGTACCTGAGCGGGCGTCATATTGATGCGGGTGAACTGCCGTTGTGGCCTTTCCACCCGTTGTTGATTAGGTCTCGACTGATTGTTACGAGGTTGATCATTTGACAAGTTTTGAATCATCACAACCCCTACAGTCGGCCGATGCTCAGTTCTTCCCTGTCCCTTCTGAGAATACACAACAGATGCTTCCTTCTTGGTTGGGAAGGGTTTCTTAACAGCCGTGGATGCGGAAGCATCCTTTTGAATCTTTCCACTCTTAATACCGGCCTCAACCCTTTCGCCGGTCAAAATCAATTCAGTAAATCCCGCGGAAGAACTCCCGATCAGATGATTGAAGAAGGGGCCAGACAGGGTCCCCAGAAACATGTCAACTAACTCCCTATCTGACAGCGGTGGATGCACCCTTCCAGTCAGATCACGCCACTTCTGGGCGTACTCTTTAAACCCTTCATTGGAAGCCATCCCCATACTTTGTAACTGAGTACGAGTGGGCGCCAAATCAGCATTGTATTGATACTGACGATAAAAAGCAGCTGCCAAGTCTTCCCAATTGTGAACCTCTGATCTCTCGAGCTGATAAAACCAGTCCAACTGCGTTCCTGACAAGCTGTCTTGGAAAAAGTGTACCCAGAGGTCTTTATCGGATGAGTGGGGTTGGATCTTTCTGACATACAACCTCAGGTGCATCTTAGGGCAAGTCAGACCGTCATACTTGGCAAATGTTGGCACCTTGAATTTGGGAGGGATAACAATTCCAGCCACCAGCCCTAGTTCTTCAAAATCCAATCTGGGCACCCTCTGCAACTCCACAGCTGCCAGTCTATCTTCAAGGTTATTATATTTCTCATCTGCTGGTGGATACTGTTGTTCGGATTAGTCTTCATCTTCTTCCTCTTCCTCCTCTTCAACCTCAGATTCAGAAGGTACAACAACCCCTTTCCCTTTACCGGCCCCTTCGTCAGACGTTGAGGGGAACTCAAGAACCTTCCTAGCATTGCTCTCAAACCTTCTTCCAAAAGTGGCTACCCCAGGTCTCTTTTTCTTTTTCTCTTTATTCTTCTCCAACAAAACTTTAAGGTCCTCTTGACCCTTTGCCAAGGTCATGAGGATTTGCTGGAGCTGTGAATTTTGTGCCTGTAGATCCTTTACCGTTTGCTCCAAATCCATCTGGCTGAAATAAACAACAGAAAGATAAGGAAACCTGGCGTGAAGACCTATTTATGAATATGATGAATGCTATGTTATTCATGTAATGCATTCAAGGATTCAGAAATTCAAACTTTTTGCAAACAAAAAGAACGCACGTCATATTAAGAAGAAATTTTTTAGTACATAAGTGCCCCATGGGCAAAATATTACAAAATTCTTAATGTGAAAAGATATTGCGCATCCTCTTTGGTGCGATGTAAGTGTTGAGAGTTTCCTCCTCGTGAAGCCGGCGGGTAAGCTCCAAAACCTTCTTCTCACTGGCATAGAAGCTGGCTTCAAAAGTATCCCGTTCTTCTTTGAGTTGGATCTAACTCTTTTGCATTTCTTCCCATGATGTTGGCATGTCAGGATGTAGGATGGTGTATGGAACCTCTCCTTCCGTAACAGGCTCTTTGATCAAGGGGAGAATGTGAGGGTATGGCATCATAAGATTCTGGGAGCGGGTTCGTACCCACTTGAGATAAGGCTCAAGGGGGATGGAACTATTGTGCCCCAGTGTATTACTATCCACTTTGTTGGGCATCCTCCAAGCTCTGATGAATCTTTGTCGAAGTCCTTGCGCATCATTGTCGAAGTCAAAAACTAGGTCAGGAATCAACATGTCACGAGGGCCATCCCTTCGAGCATATCCAAATTTTCTCAAAGCTAGACAGGGGTTGTAGGTGATGCCTCCCCTAATGCCAAGTAGTGGGACATTAGGGAATTCCCCGTAACGATCAATGATGATGACATTTTCTCTGGACTGAGAACACCAATGTACATCAGAATGTGTGAGGGTCATCAATCGTTGTGACCATCTTAAACCCTGTTCATTCTTCAAAACGGATTGTGGAAGGTGAGAAATAAACCACCTTGCTAGGAGAGGAGTACAGCACATGAGAACACCTCTTTTCCTCATTGTTCGTGTGTAAAATGAGTGTAGGATATCCCTAAGCAATGTAGGTATGGGATTCCTGGATATGAAAATCTTGACAGCGTTCACATCTATAAGTTGGTCAGGGTTTGGGAACAAGACCAACCCATAAATAAGGAGCGCCACAATCTCTTCAAAGGCTTGTAGATCAAGAGAATTCCAGCAGTCTTGTGCCTTCTCAAACAGAAACTTTGCCAAGAAGCCCTTGACACCACTTCTGGTTTCCCAATGCCCCTTGATGTCAGATGGTTGCAAGTGTAATGCTTGAGCAACATCTTTAGGCTTTGGTTCTTTTTCCGTACCGTTGTAGGGTAGTTGATGAAGAATAGGAATTCTCAAGAGTTGAGAAAATTCCTCCAAAGTAGGCACCAATTGGTAATCAGGGAATGTGAAACAGTGGTGTAGGGGGTCAAATAACTGGAAGAGAACTTTCACCATGTCTTCTTCAATGTTGGTGTTGACCAAGTTGAGGAGTCTACCATGTCTTTCACTGAAGAGAGAATTCTCTGGAATCCTAGAAGTAAGCTCCTTGAGTTGAGGAGGGATTCTCACAAGGTTGACTTGAATTTTTTTTCTGCGAAGAGATTCCATGACCTACAAAACAAGAACAAAGATGAAGATCCAAACCCTTGAAATGGTTAGTGGATGCATATGATGCTTTATGATGTTTATGATGTATGCACAAGCACATGTACAAGCAAGTCACACAAAACCCTAATTTCAGGCTTGCATGAGGTTTCATAGGTAAATACCCTCTTGAGTTTAGTTGGCTCAAAACCTGTCCTATAAATAGTAACCGGGTTCTAAGGTGTTCAATATCACTGGATTATTTTCTATGTTCATTGTTTTGGTTTAGCCACTTAACTAGCAACCAAAATATTCCAAGAAAATAACCCTCAATGAGTGTAGTATCGAGTATCTACCAACTTTGGACTATACCAAAGCCGGTCATCTCACTACCCCTAATAAAAAGCCAAGATGGTCAAGTAAGGTTCTAAGAGTTCATTAGTGCTTCATGACATCACTCAGCGGCCCCGTATTCTCTTTGATTGACTCAAAGGCTACCGGTACTCACAAATATGTCGCACTAATATAGCTATTGCTTCAACCGTGTCAGTATACCCCGCACAGTTTCCACAACGTATTGCTAGTTACCTATGAATGTTTCCCAAATCCGGGTAGAGGATTTCAAGCCCAAACAAGAGAACCAAAATGTAAAGCAATCAAAGCAAACAATAATCATGCAAAGGGTGATCTAAGCCCTAAGGTTACTCCACTTTTAAAGTCTCCGTATCCCCAACAGAGTCGCCAGTTCTGTGATACAATGGGAGAACTGACTTGGGATTTTGCATTTGTGTTCGCAAATGTTTCGGTTTAGTAAGAGTCGCCACCGACTTTTTATTTTATCCTAAGGAAAGGTCAAAAAGCACAGGAAAGACCTTTGAGATGTTTTCTTGGGTTCGGGGAGTAGATTATAGAAAGGGAAGGTATTAGCACCCTTTCTATCCATGGTTATCCATGGGATCTTAGTTACTTGCTTAGATCACTTGCTTTGCATTTCTATTGTTTGAAATGGTGCTTTGTGTGTGATTTTGAAAGATGTTTTGAAAAGAGGCCATCGTTGTGGCAACCTTTGTAATGATTCTTGTTTGAATGTATACAAAGGTGTTTTTGTCTTTTAAAAAGTTTTCAATGTTTGAAAGTAGGGTTTTGAGATTGTGTTGTGAAGTGTGTTTTGAAAATAGCAAGGATGTTTTTTTTGCAAGTTTGATCAAGTAACTAAGAGTTTGTCTACCCTAATTTACTCAAAGATATTTCTTATGTTTTTAACCCTTTTAACAGTGTTGTTTCACCATTGTATTTGGTGAACAACCTTGTGTTAGGATGTTAAACGGGACAGGCGCGGGTCATCGTATAGACCATGATAGCAATAGTGTCAACTATTTTTGGCAATTTTCTTAGGGACTTGATCATTTTGTTTAGGCAACTCAGATAGCGTCATCGAGGGACTATGATCTTTTGTTTTTGTTTTGCCAAAGTACTTGACATGCATATCATGACCCATTTTGGAAGGCAACAAGTGGATTGTAACCCTAGGGGTGCAAGTGTGCATTGTGTTTGTTTTTCATGCATTGCTATCTTGGATTAGGTCAAACTATTTGTTAATTGATTTTTTGCATACAAAACCCTAGGTCTAATCATAGTATAATTGAAAGCAATTAAAGGTGCGAGAATTTAAAGCCTACACTATTACAACATGATATAGGGAGGGGGATACAAATTTGAATTGGAGGTATTTGACAAGAATTTAAATTCTAAATTATTACAACTAAATCGAATATATGAGACAATATTTAAGTGCAATAATTAAATAAAATGCAACAAATAAATGTTAAATAAAATGTATTATGCAAAAGGTTTTTATGTATGTAAAAAAATATTTTTATTAATATGAGATGTAAATAATAAAAAAAATCAATTTTAATTATTTTGTAATTTAGGGCAAAAACCCTAATTCTTAAATAAATAGTATTATTTATTAATTATATACAATAATATATTAATTTATACAAAAAATAAAAGTATATTGTAAAAAAGGATATTTTTAGTGTAAAATATTAATAAAATGAAAATTTATTATTTTTGTATTTTTGTCCTAATTATTTAATAAAATAAAGTATATATATATAAACATATTAAATATATAAAAATAAAAACTAATTTTTTAAGAAAAATGTGTATATTCAAGAAAATGTTTTCAAATATAAATAAAATAATAAATGAAAGTAAACATATTTTTACATTATTTTTAGGTTTTAATAAAAAAGAATATAAAATAATTTAAACATTTTTTATACTAGTAATATAAAAATAAATTCCAAATAAATACAAAAGTTTATGAAAATAATTTTTAAGTATTTTTTATGTTAGAAAATAAAATATCAAAATCAAAAATGAAATAAAAATGCAAAAATGACCAATGTACAAATAAATGGGCCAGGGGGTGTAAACTGAAAATGCATGTGTAAAGAGTAAAAACAACTAGGCCCAGCCCAGTCAGACTTCATCTTCTTCCTCTTGTTCACAAAAACGCGCGTTCTGTACATCAATGGATATCTCCAGATTCTTTGATTTTTTGACAAAACTCACAACATGAAACTTGTAGAGCATCAAACAATGAATTCAACCATATAAAAAATTTAAGCTAACTCTCAAAGACCAGAGAGAATTTCTCTAGCCCTAATTTCTAACCTAGTTTTTTCAGAAAGTTCATGAGTGAAATTCTCCTAGCACGATCAATGTAAATGAAAACTAAGCATATGTATGGCTTCAGGGCTATGAGTACAACATATTTCATTCACAAACCTAAGCCTAAATATTCCTAAATAGAGAGATAGAAGTTCATGAAATACCTGTTTCAGTTGACTTCGAGCTGGCCAATGCAGCAACTTCCAAGGGCGCTTGAGCTTCTTTTGAGCTTGCCTGAGGTCCAAGGAAGCTTTCCCAATGCTTACTTTGTTTTGAAATGGCTTGAATCGTGCTACAGTACTTAACATGCAAAGCTTTGAAACAAAAATGGCAATGTGTGTTAATGGTGTTACAGCTAGCAATGGATGATCTGGATAGCTTAGGTATGTTGGTTGGAAGGTGTTTGAAGTGTCTTTGGGCAAAACGCACAATGGAATTTGAAGATGGCTTGCAAAATGCAGAGCTGGCCCTATTTTTCCAGAAAATGGGGAATTTGAGTATGAGGAGGTTTTAGTGATGAAGGGGTCGTGTTTCTGGCTTATTAGGAGGTACAAAACTTGTTTGCAATGTTTGTGTAAGTTGGTTTTTACAGATGTGAGAGATGGCTTGTATTTTGCAACTTTCTTCTTCTTGAAGCAAGAGTGTGTGTGTTTTCAATGCAGGAATGTACAAGTCCTATATCATACTGCATACTTTGCCCTTGGTTCCTGGAATTGGTAGATTTGATCTTGCCTCAGAGATATGGCCCCATGCCTCAAGGATCTTGTTTTGACATAAAATGAAGTTTAAGCAAAAATGGCATTGTCACTTTTTCCATTTAAGGCTTAAACTAGTGTACAATGCCCTAATGGCCAAGACAATACCTTAGCTCAATGGATATGCATTTAATTATGGAGTGCAAACTGGTTTTGAGGCCTGTAATTGTGAACCAAGCTAGCTAGATCAGATTTGCAAATTGGTATGAACATGTATTGGCCATGGATCAAAGTGGGTTTTTGCCAACTTCAAGCATTCGATTCTATCTAACCACAATGGTGTTTGGGGAGTTCTTGGACAATTTGGAAAGATTGGAACATGTACTATAATCCATATTTGAAATGTAATTTGAAACTCCAAGTGGAACTATGTGAAAAATGGCCAAGAAGATGGGTCAAAATCCTGCCTAGATTAGGGCAAATTTTCTCTAAGTTAAAAGTTTTAGGTACCCTTGTTCCAAAAATCATAACTTGAGATACAAGCCCCTTTTGAGAAAACTTTGTGAATCAAAGTTGTAGACTTTGTGATGGACTACAACTTTCATGTTTCAGGTTTTGTTTGAATCCACTTGCATCTTGGTGAAAAAATGGGACAAAGTTAGGAAAAAAACAAGAAAATTTCATAACTTAGAAAATTTCTAAGTTATGAAATTTTTCTATTTTAAACCCTAATTTGCATTTTTGGGTTTCTTGATGAACAAGTTTTATAATTTGACATGTCTTGGTGAAAAATGACTCTTGGCACTTGATTTTGATCAAAAAGTCAAAGTTTGACTTTTCAGTGTACAGTCAAATTTTGATCAGTTGACTGAAAAATTCATCTGTCAATCCTATGCATTTGAGATCTTTTGGACTTGTTGAATGGGTCAAGACAATGTCATTGAGTCCTTGAGTCCATGGTTGATCTTGATTTGCCATTGGCTAGGTCAAACAGTCAAAAATTGCCTTTGTGCAGTCAAAACCCTAAAAATGACCATTTTGCCCTTTTGGTGATCTGATCAAATTTCTTGTGGAATTGTGATCCAAACTTGATCAAATGGTTCATATGAGTTCATAATGTTGATGTGGGTCAAATTTCATGAGGTTTGACTGTCAATTGGCCACAATTGAATTTTTCCCCAATACAGCTGATTTCTAGGTCAACTGTCCAACTGATTGGGCAAAAATTTCAATCAAGGCTTGAAACTTGGTATGGACAAACTTGTGAGTCCAACATGAAGTATGAAAGTCACTTTGGGCATTGTAGGTCAAAACATCCTTGTGCAAACTCAAACCCTAATTTAGGTCAACAGTGCAAGGAGGTGTCTTGAGCAGAGCAAACCCTATCTTGATCTTGAATTCCAAGAGTCTTGTGATGAGAAATATTGATGAAATGAGAGGGAAAATTTTGGGGTACAACAACTGCCATTCACCGGAGTAACAAATCTTAACAACGAACTATCTCCCATAATGACGAGACTACCATTCATCGGAATAACAAATCTCAACAACGAATTATCTCCCATAATGATGAGACTACCATTCATCGAAGTAATAAATCTAAACAACGAACTATCTCCCATAATGACGAGACTACCATTCATCGGAGTAACAAATCTCAACAATGAAATATCTCCCATAATGACGATATTACCATTCATCGGAGTAACAAATCTCAACAACAAACTATCTCCCATAATGACGAGACTACCATTCAACGGAGTAACAAATCTCAACAACAAACTATCTCCCATAATGACGAGACTGCCATTTATTGGAGTAATAAATCTCAACAACAAACTATCTCTCATAATGATGAGACTACCATTCATCAGAGTAATAAATCTCAATAACAAACTATCTCCTATAATAACGAGACTACCATTCATCGGAGTAACAAGTATCAACAACAAATTATCTCCCATAATGATGAGATTACCATTCATCGGAGCAATAAATCTCAACAACTAACTATCTCCCATAAAGACAAGATTACCATTCATCAGAGAACAAATCTTCTCTGGCATTGACAGACTTACTGGGGAAGAACATGTTGCTCAAATAAAGAGACTTCCACTTGCTGTTATGATAAGGAATTACAATAATGCTGCTGGGAAATGAATCTTGGCTTTCTGGAGAAGTGTCAATACATTCTTGCTGTGGAGGTAAAGTATTCTCGTGCAAAATAAATGCACATTCTTAATCCAGGGCTCAAAGTCTACATGAATCAAAATAACAATGTTGTCGGGGACCACAAATTCAAGCCAGGAATAAACCAGAGTGAAAAAATCAATCAAGACACTATCCAATGAGGAATAAAATCAAATGGGGATCATCTTCCATCCAAATAATGAGTTGGGCAGGAAGGCTAAAGCAAAATTCTTCCACGAGGGATAACTCAACGGAGGAAATTGAAAGGATATACACTTTTTACTTAAGGTCGACAATCTATTGGAGAGAGGGTAACATAAATCTGCAAATAGGGAAATATGCCAACAAAAATAATAACAAATGCAAATGAGCAATGAATTTTAAATTCAACTATGCATGACGTATGTATGAATGTATGAATGTTATCATATATATGATGACGAAACAAACATACTGCACTAGGGACAACCAGACAAAACCAACTTGGGCAAAAATAACACTCGGCTAAATCACATCCAGGATGAAGATTCCATAAGAGAGTAAGCATCAATTAAGGAAACAAAATCCTATTTCACGGCTTAACTCCACTGGGAAGAAACATGGTTTGAAAAATAATCAAAGCATAATTTGATAGTAATAAACCAATGCAGTTGCAGGGATATAAAATCCTCCTCCAGATTTCGCCGGGGAATATCATGCAGATTTCGCTAGGGAGGACAATGCCTCGTCGTCTAGACTTTCACTGGATATTTATAATACTGACTTCACTAGGGAAGCTGAAAACCACATCATTGAGACTTCAACTAGGGATCTCGTGCTGACTTCATTGAGAGGACAACACCACATCATCGAGGGAAGCCCAAATACAATCTTCGATATCAAGAGTAAAGGTTGCACAAACTTCTCTGGGGAAAAATTAGGAAGCTTCAAAGGGATAACAACTTTCAGAGAGAAGCATCATCTCGACTTCATTTGGGAATCTTGGAAGTTAAACAATACAATATGAAGTCAAAATTATGGGGATTTTAAATCAAATTCAGCACTTGACGAGAGAAAACCCAAAAAATTGATAGTTGTTTCAACACTTCTTAGAAAAGATACTTCCCTTATCTGGCTGCTCAGTTGGGAAAAATTTGTGTCAAGTCCTGACTGGAGAATCTGGGACAAAGGTATCAAACCACACAAACCCAACACCATATAACAACTTAGAGAAAAGCTGAACCCAAACTTGACTGGGAGAAATGGGATTACATGCCCAACATCGCACCATATATCAACTGGTATGAACTCCAACTATATGGGAAACACAAGAGAACCATGCGCATATCAGCAAGAGTGATCGCATGATATCTTTCGGGGAATCAAGAAGTTAACATCACATCAAGAAGTCAAAATTATAGGGATTTTAAATCAAACTCAACACTCGGTGAGAGAAAACCCAAAAGTTGATAGCTGTTCCAACATTTCTTAGAAAAGATACTGCCCTTGTCTAGCTACTTGGGAAGCACATAAATAATTTCGTAAACGGAGGGAGCAGTGCTCTACAAGAGATTCCATATTAATTATCAACATACAAAGGGAGAAAGAACTCCATCAAATGAGAAAAGGCTTCATAGGCTTTTTTTAATCTCTGCTTGATCACCACCTGGATGGGGAAAGAATCACATTCAGTTAAAGAAATCCGCACCAAGACCTAGCTGGGGAATATGGGAGAGAGGTATAAAACCACACAACCCCAACACCAAAATAATCAATCTGGAGAAAAATCTGAACCAAGACTTAACTGGGGAAATGAGATTATAAACCCAACACCACACTACAACATAGCTTATAGGAAACCCTTAACTGATCAACAACTATAGAGGAAACCATGCACACATCTACAAGAAACAGTCCTGCTTGAGGAAGATTCTCGACTTGGGGAAGAACATAGTAACTGCCTTGACAAAAATCTAAAGATGCCCTTGGAAATAACTTTGGTGTCCCAAGTTTACCATTCTGATCAAGATAACTTTCATAACTTGCCCTTGGTTGTGTGCTTTTAAGATAACCTTCCTGACCAAAAAGCTTATAGAGATTTGTTGAATCTCGACGTAATTGCCCTAGATTGGTTGAATGTTTCATCCTTTTTGCTCAACGAATTATTCTCGGTGACATGCCTTTTGCTGATACTCAAATGTAAGCTTCCATGATATCAACAAGCAGAAAAATGTTTATTCTAAAAATGATAATTCTAATGCAAAAGTTATGTAAGTCTCGAAGATTTTATTGAAAAGATGTCGCAAAACCTTGTGAACAAATCACTAGCCAGGATGCGACATTAATTTTTTTTGTATAAAAATAAAAAAAAGCATATGATACCAACACAATAATTTAGAAAAACTCACGGGAGTCAGGAAATGCTATCTCGTTAAAGTACACTTTCGAAATAAACCCCGCTTCAATTAGGACTTTTAAGGGTTGTAACGTGGCCTGGTTCACGGTTTTTTTAGAAAAAAGGATTTAAGGCTCAAAATATTTGGTGCCCACCCCCTTCATGATGTTCTCCAGTCCTACATTATGTTAATTTGATATGAGTACTCATCTCTTAAGAGGAATTTATGATGGTTGAGGAACCACTGATATTCTTTGGACACAACAGTCACCCACTTTAGTTTCTTTTGCATTTCTTGTCACACGAATATGTTCTTTGCTGAGGATCTTATGTTGTAATCCTTTTACAACTTTTAGGCTTTCCATTTCTCCATTTCTTTCCCTAGCTTTTGCCTGAAGCAATTCTTTTTAAATTTGAGTCTAAAGTTCAGCGGGATGCCCTGACTTTTGCCTAAGCGACTTGTTTTTCAAGTTTCGACTTAGCGGGGCTTTTTTTTCTTCTTTTTTCATCATTTTTCATTCATATTACCTTTTCTTTCCTTTTGAACACGTCAGGTGACTTCAAGTCATTTTTGACTAGTTGGAAGAATTGTGATTGCCTTATTTCTGTGTAGATGAAGGATAACCATTATTGTGTCGTCATATGTTGATCTCATGATGTGCGAGAGATAGTGTGATGCGGTGGGAGAGAGAACTGACTGTTTTGGAATGTTGGTTCACGCTTTGCGTTTGTTTTCGCAAAATGTCGCGGTAAGCAAGAGTCGCCACCGTCTTTTATTTTATCCAACAAGGAAAGGAAAAAAGCACAGAAAAATTCCTTTTTCAAAATGTTTCTCGGGTCCGGGGGGTAGATTATAGAAAGGGAAGGTGTTAGCACCCTTTCTATCCGTGGTTATCCACGGGCTCTTAGGTACTTACTCAAAGTGTTTTCAAAAATTGCTTTTCTTTATGTTTGTGGGTTTGAAAGAAGTTTTTGTTTGAAAAGTGTAAGTGCGAAAAGTTTTGTTTTGTTTTAAAAGGAGCAAGTACTTAAGAACCATCTACCTACTCGAAAAAGGAATCAATCTGTGCTAATTTCCTTTAGACAATGCTATCCTACTATGAATGAGTAGGTAGCACCGTTGTTGGAGTTTTAAGGGTCAATTCGATTAAGGGACGTGTGGTCACTAAAGCAATGTTAGGACGCCTTAACGGTAACCCTAATGTCTTAGATCATTTTTCCGAGGCAACTGTTTCGAGGCAACTATGATATTTGGACAAGAGGGCGACCTCTAAAACTTCCTATATTTAATGACCGCATTACGAAGGCAACCAAGTGAAGTGTACCCTAAGAGTGCGCATGTGCGAGTGTATTGTTTTCAATTAATTTTATCTTTGTACATGTCATGGGTGAGCTATGTTGATTTTAGGTTAAAGATTTGATCTTGTCATGCATTCCCTATTATAAAACATCTAACAGTGTATAGTTGCGGAATTTAAATTGCGGGAATTAAATCTAAACTATTACAAGGCGTCGGGTATTTACATCGCTAAAAACAACCCTTGAAATTAAATGCGGAAAGTAAAATAAAGCGATAAATAAATTTAATAGTCCTAATCAAAGCTATTACATTCTGGGAAACAATTACATCAATATCATAAATGGATCGCATGCGGGAAAATTAAATCGGGCGCATTTTTTAGGGTTTTGACCCTTTTTGAAAAGAAAGCATTTTTTGGTTTATTTTTTGAATTAAATGGAATTAAATCTAAATTAACAATTAAATTAATTAATTAATGAAAATATTTTTGGATTTTGAGTATTTAAAGAAATAAAATAAATTGATTAAAGGTTAGTAAAAACCTAATTTTTCTACATTAATTTTAATTATTTGCAAAAGATGTTAAAAATTATATCTAATTAAACTAAATTAATTGAGTTAATTTATTTACAAAAATACAAGTGATGAATTTAATTTTAATAAATAAAATATATTTTTAAGTTTTTGATTTTATGAGCAAAATATTTTAATTGATTAGTTTGAATAATAAAAATAATAAAACAAAAACAATTAAATAAATAAAATATAAAAAAGAATAGAAATAACCAAGGGGGGTGTTGGGCCCAATCTGGAGGTGAAACTGGCAATTTGTAGCCCAATGCAAACAGGCCTGTATGACTTTTCTGGATCCCACGTGTGCTTGTTGACTCGAGTATACCATAAGGCTTCATTCTGGGCCACCAGATCTGGCCTGGGGCCATCTGGCAGATGATCAAGTGATGATGCATGGTACGCTGCGCCTTGGATGCTGCATGGAATAAGCTGAAGAAAAATAATACAAAGGCATTGGGGGACCTGAGATTCGAACCCAGGTCCCATTGGTTTTGAACGTTCACCCCTGCCACTACACCACTATGCCATATTTGTTATTGGATCAGATAACAATTAATATATTAGAAAACAAATAAATATGCTAGAATTATAAAAACACGCGCTAAGATTCAAAACCATCCAATGAGGAAAAGGCACGTCTTCATCTTCTCCAACGAAACCTGGTTCTTTTTCCTGTAAATTTGAATCCACAACTAAATCCCTAGGTCAATCCTAAAATCTTCTCTAGGCCATGAAAATTCAAACTAAAACCACAACCATGATCGTCTCTCTTCCCTGATCACATCCATGCTCATTGTTTGCATCAATTGTGCCTGAAACTGAAATGCCTAAAAACAAGAAACGAAAACCCTAGATTCAGGTATTGCATTACAGACCATGAAAACTCAATTGGTTAATGCAGAAAGTCTCTAAATGGACCGATTAGCATGATTATGCAAAGATTTTGCCAAAAAGATGCAAGAATAAGAGGATGCATTTTCAAATACAGGGTCGTGTTCAAGGAAGCTTACAGTGCGACTCAGGGAGGGAGAGGGCTTGATTTTGATTCCAATAGACTCAGTGGATGTCTAGCAAGAGAACCACGTTGAGTTTATGCCTTGAATTCGACTCTAACCAAGATTTCATTTCCAAGCTTTTTTGAGTTTTTTCCAAGTTTTTGTATTGGTGATTATGCAGCCTCTTCCTTCTGATTTTCGTGCCTCTAGCTTGTATAAGTAATAAGGAATGAATTATGTTAACATTTGTGGACTCAATCCTTATGCATTGATGATTTTGGATTTGATATGATCCTCCATTACAAAGCTTCCAAAAATGTCCCAAATCCAATATTTTGTTCATAACATGGCTTGATTCGGATTTGATTGTGTACATGATGATATTTAAGACCTGTAATGATCAAAAAGATACCAAGTGATTAAGATTTGGATTTTATTTGGATTAAATTGATATAAAATGAATTAAATCAATAAAAATTAAATAAAATAGAAAAATTAATAATTGGACACGAGACTGAAGATAGGACACGTTTGGAGTGGGACAAGATCAAATCAAGTGGAAAAAAGTGGGCCCTTTTGACAAAATTTGAAGTTTTGGGGATAGTTGACTTTTGGCAATTTTGGAAAAATGCCCAACTTCAACAATGCATAACTTCTTCAATTTTGAACTTTTGGAGGTGTTCTTGGACTTTTTAGAAACCTTGAGATGTCCTCTAACCAAACCTTTTGGTATTACTTCATTTTGATATTCCATGCTCAAGTTATAAGCTTTGGAAAAAAGGTGTTTTTGTTGACTTTCAAAAATGACCTATAATATCCAAATTTGTAACTTTTTGTGAGTGCATTTCTTGATCTTGGGGTGTGAAGATGGATTGTAGGAAATTGCATCCTCTTCAAAATGAGATTTGGATGGGTCATTTCTAATAAAGTATGATAAATTTATGCTTGGTCAAAGTTGAGTTGACTTTTCCTACAAAACCCTAATTTAGCAACTTTTGAATCTTGATGAATCTTGAGCAATCCTTGATGAATCATGATCAACCCTTGATCAAATGATGAATTATCCATAAAAATGAGAATGTTGACAAAAATATTGAGGTTTGACTATTTGTAGGTCACAGTTGACTTTTGCCCTAGCACAGTCGATTTTTGGACCTCTTGAGCAATTGACTGACCAAACTTCCTCTGCAAGGCTTGAAATTTGACACGGATGAACTTGAGAATATATTAGGACATTGGGAAGCACTTGAGGTCATTTGTATGTAAGGACCTTGATGAAACACAAAACCCTAATTTTGAATTGACTGCCTTAGGAGATGATTTGACTGTCCACCTCTTGAGCCATCTTGAGCAACTTGGAGATTATTATTGACATGTCTTGAGGAATATGGGAGGGAAAATTTTGGGGTACAACAATTTCCCTTGTTCAATCTTCTTAAACCTAAGGATATAGATTGGCTTTCGGGCCTTTCGTGATCCGAAGGTGGAAGATGATTGAACACTAGAGTGCCCAGAAATTTGCACTCGCATGAAGTGGTATCCGCATTGTAATGTCGGGAATGGGCTTACAGATGCCATTTGGAGATTGTTGGTAGGTGGTCTGAACTTCGACTGGAATGCGAATTAGGGAGATCTTGTCGGCGATCTGACTGAACCAGAGGAGGTCTTGTCTTCTTTGACTGGATTGTCTTCTTTGACTAGATTGTCTTCTTTGACTGGATTGGCCTCAGAAAAATCTTTAGGAATCAATTTAACTGGTTTTGTCTCCTTTGACTGGGTTGGCCTCAAAAAAATCTTTAGGAATCGATTTAACTGGTTTTGTCTCCTTTGACTGGGTTGGCCTCAGAAAAATCTTTAGGAATCGATTTAACTGGTTTTGTCTCTTTTGACTGGATTGGCCTCAGAAAAATCTTTAGGAATCGATTTAACTGGTTTTGTCTCCTTTGACTAGATTAGCCTCAGAAAAATCTTTAGGAATCGATTTAACTAGTTTTGTCTCCTTTGACTAGATTGGCCTCAGAAAAATCTTTAGGAATTGATTTAACTGATTTTGTCTCCTTTGACTGGCTTGGCCTTAGAAAAATCTTTAGGAATCGATTTAACTGGTTTTGTCTCTTTTGACTGGCTTGGCCTCAGAAAAATCTTTAGGAATCGATTTAACTGGTTTTGTCTCCTTTGACTGGCTTGGCCTCAGAAAAATCTTTAGGAATCGATTTAACTGGTTTTGTCTCCTTTGACTGGCTTGGCCATCAGAAAAATATTTAGGAATCGATTTAAATGGACCTGAGGAGGTTTTGTCTTCTTTGACTAGATAGGCATCAGAAAAATCTTTAGGAATCGATTTAACTGGACCATAGGAGATTTTTGACTGGATTGGCATCAGAGAAATCTTTAGGAATCGATTTAACTGGACCAGACAAGGTCTTCCACATAGTTGAGAATTTAACTGCATCTTTCCTGAAAGGTAAAGGTCAGTCATATGCAATGCATGATATGGATCAAGCAATGATGTTCTCAACATAAATGAGATTGTGTTGTATGATGTGTATATGCATATATCATGATGCATGGAAATGTAATGTTTTAGCTGGGGAAAATAAATCCCGGATAGCTGCTGGAGAATAGAGTTGGATTCTTCGTTTCCGCTGGGGATGATGAACGAAGATGATAAACCTGCAGGAGTGGATGACTCCGTTGGGGAATAAACTGATGAGGAGATTACTCCGAGGGGAATTACTCTGTGGGGAAGAGATGCTCTGCTGAGGATTTTAACGATAAACTTCGCTGGGGATTCCGCTGATAAATTCCGCTGGGGATTTCAACAATAAACTCCGTTGGGGATGGATTACCGTTGCTGGTGATATTGAATCAGTTGAGGATTGAATTCCTGTTTGTGAAAGGAAAGAACTTCGCTGGGGATGATCTTTCAGTTGCAACTTGCTGGGGATAATCCTGTTAGACTCCTGTGGGGATAAATCTCTGAGTTCTGCAAGGAATGATCTTTTGAACTTGGCTGGGGAGATTTATTTTGGTACTCCGCCGGGGATAAACTTCCAGAGTCTACTGGGGGATGATGCTTCAACTTCGTTGGGGAAGCTTTTTCAGACTGTGCTGGGAAAATTTTAACTCCACTGGGGGTATCTTGTATTCTGCCGAGGAATATTCTTATACTTTGCTGGGGAATATCCTTATACTCCGCTAGGGAATATTAAGACTGCCGGGGGTATCAAGCCTTGTTTAATGCCGACAATAGAATAACTCTACTTGGGGAGAACATTGCTGATTCATTCACTGTTGCAAGTCTCAGCTGGGGGGAGCTATCATTATTGTCTTACTCTGCGGGGAGTGAAAGTACCTTATCCATATTCTTCAGCTGAATCTACCTTTGTACCTGGTGGATAGAGCAACTGTACAGCTTGGACAATTCTTATTGCCCCTGTTTCTACGGGAGAAGGTACCTGCGGAGGCCCTGTGGATCGAGTATTATCCCCACCTATGAGGTGTTTGGTATGTTTCGGTCAAAATGACAAGTCTTCTTCTGGTAGGCCAGTGACGAGATGACGAGACATAGTCGTACGCTTTGATCCCTAATTTTTGCCTGGACCGCCCTTTCGGGTTTTCAGTCCACCGGGATACCCTTTTTTGCCCAAGCCGCCTTTTCAGGTTTTCGACTTGTCGGGTGTACAGATTTTTTCATTTTCATCCCTTATTTTTGCCCGAACCCTTTTGGTTCGCCGAGAAGCCCTTATTTTTGCCTAGGCCAGTCAACCTAGCGGGTCTTTGATTATGCGTAGTACTTTTTGACTATGTCCACGCTCTCAGGATGTAAGGAGGTGTCACTGTCGGTAGTGTTGTGTTGCCATACTACCAGAAGATCTTCGTTTGATCATGCAAGATTCGTTGCTGGAATTCATGTCCAATGCCCCAATTGATTCAGATGGAGATTTGCCCCTGGCTATTTGGCATTTTGAGAGATTCCTTGAATCTTGACTTAACTGCCCCAGATGATGGATAATGCTCATGTCGTGCCCCTTGGTTGGCGGTGTTTTTCCACTTGAGGTGACCCTTTTTATTGAGAAGGTTTTTTGTTCACTAGATATTCGTCGTGCAAATTTCTCTGCTGTTGAACAAATAGTCATATACAAACAATATTATTTTAAGAATGCAAAGCTTATGTCTGTTTTTTTGAAATTTTTGAAAATGCATTTTTCCAGTAAAACAGGCAATTTTTTTGTAAAATGTGATGTCAACTCAGGATTTACAGCAAGCCCTACAGGAGTCAGGATACCTTTTGTAACAGTATGCTTTCGGACTAACTCATGCTTCAGCTAGGACTTTTAAGGGTTATAACGTGGTCTGGTTCACGGTTTAAGAAACAAAGGATAAAGGCTCAAATTTTATTTGTACCCACCCGTTCTTCATGATGTTCTTCGATCCTAAACTCAGCTAATCGTGCATTAGATCCTGTTTGAGTCTTTGCTCTGATATTCCAATGATGGTTCGGATACTGACAATTTATTTTTGAACAGACAGTCATTTTTGTTGAGATTTTTAGGACCTCTTTTTGATTTTATTATCCCTGTCTTTTTCCTGAACTGTTTCTTTTTGTATTTACAGTCAGCGGGATGCCCCAGTTTTTCTTAAGTCTTCTTCATAGGTTTTGACTTATTGGGCTTTTATTTTTGAGAGATAATGATTGCCTGTCCTTACGATTATATGGAACCATCACCGTCTTTTGTTTCGGGAGGACTTCTTTGATGCCATTCATTGTGCACCTGGATTAACTTAGAAAACTACCCTGCCCAGGTTATAATTAAGGTTTTTAATTTGTGAAAAGAAAAACTCCAACTTCTTTGGCTCAAAGGGGTTGACTGGGGATTATCTTCCTTATAACTCCATTGTTTAGGATTTGAAACAATGCATGTACCTCATCAGCAGGGTCTGTTCAAAAGCATATTGTAGAGATTTTGATATCATTTTCGTCATCCTCCCTCAAAAGGCTTAGAATTTTTAATCGAGAGTTGAACATCACAAAAATGAAAGCAATTTGAATATAGTGAATACGAATGGACTGATTCAAAACAGACATATGAAATGCATTGATAAAGTAACAAAGTTTGACATGAATAAATGTTCGAACAATCAAAAGAAAATTACAACTTGAAAATTCTAATGAACAAAAAGTTTTCTCGTCTCAGTACTTGTCACTTCAAATGGAGAACCTTGGGGGGATGGAAAAAGAATTCAATGTGACCGTCTTATGTGAGCTCCAATGCTCCTTCATCAATCAGGTCTTGAATTTTGTTGCTCAACGCCCAACAAATGTTAGTATCATGCCCCAGGCTGTTGGAGTGATATGCACACCTTGCATCAGGATTGTACCTTGGGGAGGCTATGTTGGGATTCTTAGGAGGGTCCCTTAACGTCACCAGATTCAATCTCAACAGGTGTTGTAAAGCTTGAGACAGCGACATGTTGAGCTTGGTAAACTGCCTCTTTGGTGTATCCGACTTACTCTGATTAACCCGTTGTTTATGGCAAGGTTGTTGTTGGACCTGTGAGGTAGTAGAAACTTGGATAGGTCTATTCTTCATCAAACCAAACCTTTGACTTCTCGGAAGCTGATCAATGACTTGGCCTCCGGCCCCGACTGTTTGCTTCATGTTGTTGTATCTGTCTTGATGAAGCTGGCTGATAATGGTTCTCAGCTCTTCTTGTTCCCGAGCTAAGCCTTGGATAAGAGCCATCTGCCCCAGCATCTGGGTTTTCATGGCACTGAAATCAGCTTGCAGTTGTTCCAGCCGTTCGTCCTTATTGTCTTCAGGACTTTTCTTGACCAAGTTCCCAACGAGGAGTGTTTTCAACTCTTCCTGCCCCTTGGATAGGTTTAGGAATACGTCCTTGAACTGAACTTCTCGAGTTTGAAGATCTTGGTTGTCTGGTTGGAAAGCCATTGCTGAAATAAACAGCGAGAACATGAGAGACCTGTACTGGGAGACCTGTTATGCAATGATATGTATGTATGCAATGTTTTCAAGGATCCCGCGGGGTAAACAAGAAACTTGTTAGAATTTGAATTTTGCAGCTTTGATTGAAGAAACTTCATGTTGTTAAGAGTCCTTCTTCAAGAGTCAAGCTCACCATATCGAGTGGGTCATAGCCCCTGGCTCAAGTTATCGTGTTTTGATTTCTAGACAACCTTGACTAGAGGAAAATAAATCCCCTTTTCCCCTGCTAGACATTTGATTTACCATAACCTGCATCACAAACCCTCGAGATCCTTGAAATGGTTAAGGAAATGTTAAGGCATGATGTTATGATGTGTATGCTATGCGTTTAAGCAAAAATGTGAAATGATGTAAGTAAGTACAAGAAATCCAAGTTATTGGATAAGGACTGTAAACAAAACCTGCAAATAACTCATGTTGTCAGATAACAAGAATGTGCAAGTAGTTCAAGTTTTGAAAGCACACAAGTCATACCATAGCCCTTAAATTTCAGGCTGGCATGGAGTTTAGGTATTACCCTCTTTCAGTTTAGTTGGTTCAACCTGTCCTAGTAATAGTAATCGGGTTCTAGAGGATCTCAATATCACTGACCACCCTCGATCGGTCATAATTCCAGTTTAGCAACCTTTTCTTGCGGCCGAAATCATCGCGAGAGTTTGGTCTCAATGAGTGTAGCATACTGCTATTGTTCTATGGCCAAGTTGGTCAATTTAAAGGTTCTAAGGTCAGTTGGTGCTTAATGACCCCTTAGCAGACCCATATTCTCCTCGTTGCACCACAAGGGATATCGGTACATACTAAAGTGCCACACCAACGTAGCTACTGCTTCAACCGTATCGGTCTACGCCGTACAGTTCCCTCACAGTTTATTGCTACTTACCTAAAGGGTATCCCCAGATCCGGGTTAGGATCTATAGTAACTCTGATACAAGCCCATAAATATAAAGCATACAAAGCAAACAATTGAAAACACAATGATCTAATCCTAAGGTACACCCCACTTATTAAGCAATGTTCTCCCCAGCAGAGTCGCCAGTTCTGTGATGCGGTGGGAGAGAAAACTGACTGTTTTGGAATGCTGGTTCGCGCTTTGCGTTTGTTTTCGCAAAATGTCGCGGTAAGCAAGAGTCGCCATCGTCTTTTATTTTATCCAACAAGGAAAGGAAAAAAGCACAGAAAAATTCCTTTTTCGAGATGTTTCTCGGGTCCGGGGGGTAGATTATAGAAATGGAAGGTGTTAGCACCCTTTCTATCCGTGGTTATCCACGGGCTCTTAGGTACTTGCTCAAAGTGTTTTCAAAAATTGCTTTTCTTTGTGTTTGTGGGTTTGAAAGAAGTTTTTGTTTGAAAAGTGTAAGTGCGAAAAGTTTTGTTTTGTTTTAAAAGGAGAAAGTACTTAAGAACCATCTACCTACTCGAAAAAGGAATCAATCTGTGCTAATTTCCTTTAGACAATGCTATCCCACTATGAATGAGTAGGTAGCACCGTCGTTGGAGTTTTAAGGGTCAATTCGATTAAGGGACGTGTGGTCACTAAAGCAATGTTAGGACGCCTTAGCGGTAACCCTAATGTCTTAGATCATTTTTCCGAGGCAACCGTTTCGAGGCAACTATGATCTTTGGACAAGAGGGAGACCTCTAAAACTTCCTATACTTAATGACCGCGTTACGAAGGCAACCAAGTGAGGTGTACCCTAAGAGTGCGCATGTGCGAGTGTATTGTTTTTAGTTAATTTTATCTTTGTACATGTCATGGGTGAGCTATGTTGATTTTAGGTTAAAGATTTGATCTTGTCATGCATTCCCTATTATCAAACATCTAACAGTGTATAGTTGCAGAATTTGAATTGCGGAAATTAAATCTAAACTATTACAAGGCGTCGGGTATTTACATCGCCAAAAACAACCCTTGAAATTAAATGCGGAAAGTAAAATAAAGCGATAAATAAATTAAATAGTCCTAATCAAAGCTATTACATTCCGAGAAACAATTACATCAATATCATAAATGGATCGCATGCGGGAAAATTAAATCGGGCGCATTTTTTAGGGTTTTGACCCTTTTTGAAAAGAAAGCATTTTTTGGTTTATTTTTTGAATTAAATGGAATTAAATCTAAATTAACAATTAAATTAATTAATTAATGAAAATATTTTTGGATTTTGAGTATTTAAAGAAATAAAATAAATTGATTAAAAGTTAGTAAAAACCTAATTTTTCTACATTAATTTTAATTATTTGCAAAAGATGTTAAAAATTATATCTAATTAAACTAAATTAATTGAGTTAATTTATTTACAAAAATACAAGTGATGAATTTAATTTTAATAAATAAAATATATTTTTGTGTTTTTGATTTTATGAGCAAAAGATTTTAATTGATTAGTTTGAATAATAAAAATAATAAAACAAAAACAATTAAATAAATAAAATATAAAAAAGAATAGAAATAACCAAGGGGGGTGTTGGGCCCAATCTGGAGGTGAAACTGGCAATTTGTAGCCCAATGCAAAGAGGCCTGTATGACTTTTTCTGGATCCCACGTGTGCTTGTTGATTCGAGTATACCATAAGGCTTCATTCTGGGCTACCAGATCTGGCCTGGGGCCATCTGGCAGATGATCAAGTGATGATGCATGGTACGCCGCGCCTTGGATGCTGCATGGAATAAGCTGAAGAAAAATAATACAAAGGCATTGGGGGACCTGGGATTCGAACCCAGGTCCCATTGGTTTTGAACGTTCACCCCTGCCACTACACCACTATGCCTTATTTGTTATTGGATCAGATAGCAATTAATATATTAGAAAACAAATAAATATGCTAGAATTATAAAAACACGCGCCAAGATTCAAAACCATCCAATGAGGAAAAGGCACGTCTTCATCTTCTCCAACAAAACCTGGTTCTTTTTCCTACAAATTTGAATCCGCAACTAAATCCCTAGGTCAATCCTAAAATCTTCTCTAGGCCATGAAAATTCAAACTAAAACCACATCCATGATCGTCTCTCTTCCCTGATCACATCCATGCCCATTGTTTGCATCAATTGTACCTGAAACTGAAATGCCTAAAAACAAGAAACGAAAACCCTAGATTCGGGTATTGCATTACAGGCCATGAAAACTCAATTGGTTAATGTAGAAAGTCTCTAAATGGACCGATTAGCATGATTATGCAAAGATTTTGGCAAAAAGTGCAAGAATAAGAGGATGCATTTTCAAATACAGGGTCGTGTTCAAGGAAGCTTACAGTGCGATTCAGGAAGGCAGAGGGCTTGATTTTGATTCCAATAGACTCAGTGGATGTCTAGCAAGAGAACCACGTTGAGTTTATGCCTTGAATTCGACTCTAACCAAGATTTCAGTTCCAAGCTTTTTTGAGTTTTTTTCCAAGTTTTTGTATTGGTGATTATGCAGCCTCTTCCTTCTGATTTTCATGCCTCTAGCTTGTATAAGTAATAAGGAATGAATTAGGTTAACATTTATGGACTCAATCCTTATGCATTGATGATTTTGGATTTGATATGATCCTCCATTACAAAGCTTCCAAAAATGTCCCAAATCCAATATTTTGTTCATAACATGGCTTGATTCGGATTTGATTGTGTACATGATGATATTTAAGACCTGTAATGATCAAAAAGATACCAAGTGATTAAGCTTTGGATTTTATTTGGATTTAAATTGATTTAAAATGAATTAAATCAATAAAAATCAAATGAAATAGAAAAATTAATAATTGGACACAAGACTGAAGATAGGACACGTGTGGATTGGGACAAGATCAAATCAAGTGGAAAAAAGTGGGCCCTTTTGACAAAATTTGAAGTTTGGGGGTAGTTGACTTTTGGCAATTTTGGAAAAATGCCCAACTTCAACAATGCATAACTTCTTCAATTTTGAACTTTTGGAGGTGTTCTTGGAATTTTTAGAAACCTTGAGATGTCCTCTAACCAAAACTTTTAGTCTCAATTCATTTTGATATTCCATGCTCAAGTTATAAGCTTTGGAAAAAAAGGTGTTTTTGTTGACTTTCAAAAATGACCTATAATGTCCAAATTTGTAACTTTTTGTGAGTTCATTTCTTGATCTTGGAGTGTGAAGATGGATTGTAGGAAATTGCATCCTCTTCAAAATGAGCTTTGGATGGGTCATTTATAATAAAGTATGAGAAAGTTATGCTTGGTCAAAGTTGAGTTGACTTTTCCTACAAAACCCTAATTTAGCAACTTTTGAATCTTGATGAATCTTGAGCAATCCTTGATGAATCATGATCAACCCTTGATCAAATGATTAATTATCCTTCAAAATAAGAATGTTGACAAAAATCTTGAGGTTTGACTATTTGTAGGTCATAGTTGACTTTTGCCCTAACACAGTCGATTTTTGGACCTCTTGAGCAATTGACTGACCAAACTTCCTCTACAAGGCTTGAAATTTGACATGGATGAACTTGAGAACATATTAGGACATTGGGAAGCACTTGAGATCATTTGGATGTAAGGACCTTGATGCAACATAAAACCCTAATTTTGAATTGACTGCCTTAGGAGATGATTTGACTGTCCACCTCTTGAGCCATCTTGAGCAACTTGGAGATTATTCTTGACATGTCTTGAGGAATATGGGAGGGAAAATTTTGGGGTACAACAGATATCCATTGAGATATTTTCATTTAACACACACTCTTGATAAATGAAGAATAGCCATTGCTATTTTTACTTTCCTCAACCTCTTGAAGGATAAGCATTGTTGTATCCTTATATGTGCACTCTAGATGAGTTTTGAACGCTAAATCAAATTAACTGAACAGTACCCTGCCCCGGGTTAAAAAATGAGGGTTTTTTCCTGAATAGAAAAATAAATTCCTACTTCAAGGCTCAAAGGGGGTAAACGAGGGTTTCACTCCCTTATATCTCTGGTGTTTGGGAATTTGAAACAATGCATGTACATCATCAACAAGGTTTTATCCAAAAGCATACAACCAAAATTTTTGCGTTTTAATATCATCATCCTCCCTCCAATATCTGCCTAGGCAAGAGAATGGATAACAAGTTGGTATCATAATGCAAAAAGAAATTTAAAATTGAAAACAAATATGAGTGAAACGAATGGATTTCTTCAAGAAACATATTCATTGTATTAAGATAATCATTCAAATGCAAACAAGTTCTTACATGCAAACAGTGCAATGATAAACAAGAAAGTTACAAATGAGGAAGCAGTAAAGTTACTAGTAAACTGAGAAGGCTAATCATCCTTAAACTCCAAGGTATCCATCAATCATGTTTGAGAAGTGGGTTAAAATCTTTGAAGGATAAGATACCACTTTTTATCAACTTTTGTACTTCTATCTTCAATGGCAAACAATTTTCAATGTCATGCCCAAAGGTGCCTTGGTGAAAATCACATAAAGCATCAGCCTTGTACCAACAAGGAATTACTTCTGAGATAAATGAAGGTGATCTTGTCTGAACCAGGTTCTTCTGTAACAAATCAGGCAATAATTCAGCATACGTCATAGGAATTGGGTCAAACTGATCCTTCTTCTACATACGACTTTGTTGATTGTGCTGCTGATGAGATTTTTGATTAGGGGCCACAAGAGTTAGATTAACCACCGGACTAGCAGAAGCAAATTGTTGATTCTTATTATGAGATCTCCTTTTCCTACCATGAGATATAGAGTAGGAGTCTTGCTCTTTCTTTTTGGAAGAAATATCACCCTATTTCTTAGCATCATTTGATGAGTCCCCATCTTTGGATAAATGACCTTCACAAACAATTTCCTCTAAATGGACTCCCATGCTTACCATTTCAGTAAAACCACTCGGTGCAATTACAACCATCCTTTCATAATAGAATGAACTAAGGGTTTTTAAGAAGACCTTCGTTATTTCTTGTTCTCCCATCAGGGGTACCACTTGGGCAGCAATCTCGCGCCAACACTGTGCATATTCTTTGAATGATTCCTTATCTTTCTGAGCCATCATTCTCAGTTGGTCACGACCAGGTACCATAAACATATTATACTTGTACTGCTTGATAAAAGATTTTCCCAAATCATTGAAAGTGCGAATACTGTTACTGTCCAAACCCATATACCATTTCAATGCAGCACCCGTTAAGCTATCCTGGAAGAAATGAATAAGCAAATGCTTATCATCAGTATGAGTGGACATCTTTCTGATATACATCATTAAATGGTCACGATGACAAGAGTTTCCCTTGTACTTCTAAAATTATGGCACCTTAAACTTCACTGACACTTTTACATTAGGAACTAAACAGAGTTCACTGACGTTCTGCCCGAATAATTCTTTCCCTCGAAGAGCCTTCATTTCCTTCCGTATCTCATTGAATTGGTCCTTAAAGTCATCCAATCGGTCATAGAAGCCCACACTTTCACTGGGTGGAGGAACATGACGATAAACTTTATCATTAATAAACAACACAACATTCACCGAAGGAGGTGTAGTATAATGAATCTCATTTCTAGCAGCAGGAGCATCATGCAACACATGAGGCGCAGTAATAGAAGCTGCTTGAGCAAACAGAGCAACTTAAGCATCAGGATTATAACCTTTTGGCATAAAGTTCTCAGGAATTCCCCATAAGTATCCTTAATGGATATGGTATTGAGTAGTAGTAATTGGAGTAACAGAAACGGAAACTGATGGAACCTCATAAGTAATAGTTTTTTGTTGTGGCTATGCAGCATGAGGAGACGGGGAAGCATGTGGTGGCTGATTCTGAACAACTACCAATGATTCTACCAGAGCAGTCAGGTTGGCCATACCAGCCCTCAAAGCGATAACCTCTTCTTGCAGCTTGCGATTCTCTTGTTCAAGATTCTCCATCTTTTTCTTGGAATTAGCCCGAGTATTGTATCGATGAGACAACTTAATGACTGTTGAAGTAGAGAAACATAGTAAGACACCTGGGTATGAACAGAAATGAAAAATATGTGCAAATGATGCATGATATGCAATGCATATGATTTATTTATCTTTATTAATATTTCAAGGAACTCAAAGAAATATAGATGATTCGCGAATATTAAAGTACTAACACATTTTGAAATACTGAAAGTTTAATTATAATAATAACTTTAAAATGGATTACAACTTTTTGTACGAGTTTCAACAATCCTAAGTAAAAGAGAATAAAGATAGAATGCAAAATCCTAAGGAGCCAAAGCTGATGAAGATCTCTCCACATACTGACGCTTTCCAAAGAGTCTTATAATCCGAGCCTTCAACTGCTTGTTCTCTTCCGCAAACCTGTTGGCGACTTCTTTCCAGCCACTAGAGCCAGGAAGTGAGCAACTAGGTCCTGACTGAGCCTTAGAGGAAAATAAATCCTCTTTCTTCTCCATCATCTCCACATCACGACTCTCAAGAATCTCTATCAAATCATCCTTATCTTTTAATTCTATTTGGTACAACATCTCTAAAGTCTGACACTTATTATTCCATGCTTCCTTCTCTTGCTGCATCCTAACCAGGGCAAGTTGAAGCTCTTCCATATCATCTAAAAGGGAAGGATTAGTCCTCACAAACATGTCAGGTATGGGTTCTTCACGAGAATATGGCATCTTCAACTGAATTGCCCTTGCTTGTACCCAACGGAGATGAGGCTCCAAAGAAACAACTCCTCTTGGTCCCAAATCTTTTCTACTCTTCTTATGAATATGGTGCCAAGCCTTTGAAATCTCTTCCTTAGATCCTTATGATCCTCTCATTCTTTGAGAAAGAAACCACTCAGATGAATACTATTTGGCTTGTCTCTCATCCGATATCCAAGTTGACGACGCGCAAGAACGAGATTGTAGTTAATTCCTCCCTTTGTACCAAGAAGAGGTACATTGGGGAAACTACCACAACTATCAATAATCTCCACATCATAATAAGCCTGATGATACCAAATAATATCGAAATGCGTGAGAGTCGTAATCTTCGGAGCCCAACGAGGTTCCTTCTTGATATCCCAGAAAGTAACGGTCTGAGATAAGTGAGAAATAAACCACTGATTGAACAAAGGCGTGCAACAAATGATCATTCCTCCATGATAAAAATCTAGAAGATGGATGGAATAATAAGTATCTCCTAATAGTGTAGGGACTGGATTCCCAATTAAAAAATCCTAATGGCGTTGACATCCAAAAATTTATCGATGTTAGAAAATAAGAATAACCCATAGGCAAGTAAAGCAAAGATAGCCTCAAAAGCAATTGTACTCTTCATCTTGGCAAAGTAGCAGGATTTTTCCAATAAAAACTGAGCAGATAAACCTATGATTCCTCCTTTGGTAGTCATGTTAGCCTCAATCTCAGATTTTCCTAAATGTGCCATTGCAATAATCTCATGAAACTTAGGCTCTCCCTCTAAACCGGTGAAAGGAGCACGATCAATAACAGGTAAACCAAGTAGGTAAGAATACTCTTCCAATGCGGGCATCATTTGATAATCAAGAAAAGTGAAACACCGACACAAAGGATCATAGAAATGGACTAATGTAGAAAGAATACCCTCCTTCATCTTGAGTTTCATAAGAGGCACGATGGATCCATACTTCTTCCGGAAATTTGTAGAGCTCTCCATCTCAGGAATCAAATTCATCAGTTCCTCTATCTTAGGATCCTTGAAATTGTACTTCCGAGTCTTTCTTTTGCCAAAATCCATGGTCAAAAAGTACCTGAGATATTTGCAAAAGGTCAACTTTAAGTTCCTTGAAACAATTGTCTTAAAGAATTCTTATGGGTGCATGAATGCATGATGCAACAATCACACACAAGATCACAAACATGGGGGGTTCATAAGTTCGACGTCATAAGCATGAAGTCAAAGGTACTACCCACAAGGTAAGGACTAATAGTTCATCATTTGTTAAACAAGGTTCTAAAAGGTTCCCAAAGTCTATATCCTTCCTTCGAATATTACTAATGTCTCGATTAACTCGGTAATTAGTAATATTATCAGTATAAACTCGTCTGAGTGTAGCATCGTGTGACAAACATTTCTGGATTACACTGTCATAGTTTCTGCACTACACCTAAAAGTCCAAGTTGGGTTAAGGGTTCTACGATCCTCAACTTCAACAGGCTCCTAGGTCGAAAGCAGCATGTCTTGCTGATTACTCAGTAAACGACACTACATTCAAAGAGGCCTCTACTGAGGGGGGGGGGGGGATCTCATGTCTCCTTTTTTGGGATTACTCCCTCAAAGTTAACATGAATATATCGCCCGTCCTATCTTAAGTTTTCTAAAGTTCGGGAAGAGGACTTATGAGAAATCACCAAGCACCCCTGAAAACCAAGAAAATTCAGACAAATATATATACAACACATAATATATAACAAATAATAACAATACGCAAATAAACAAAGATATGATCAACCCACTTAGAGATTGACCAGCATTTGGTCGATCTCTCCCCAATGAAGTCGCAATTTTTCTATAGCGGTATAAATGGTGAGACTAAGCCATTGGATTGACTTGGCTCGCACAGATCAAATAAAAATCGCCACTGTGCTTTATTGTTTCCATAGGAATGAGAAAAGAGCGAATAACCCAAAAAAGAGGGGGATAGAATCTAGGTACGGGGGTTGGTTATGCAAAGGGAAGGTATTAGCACCCTAAACATCTACGGTACTCCGTAGGAACCTCTTGGAAAATTTGTGTATTTTGGATATAAGTGTTGTATACAAAAATAGACGGTGGAGATGAGAAGAGAAGTATTTTTTACAACTTTTTACACCCTCCGCGGTTGTGAACCTTTAGTGTCTACGTACCATCTTCCATGCAATAGGGTATCAGGGTACTCGTAGTTCACCTCTAAAATTTTTAAAACACAAGTGTGTTGGTTAATTTTAAGAGATGAGACATCATCGTCATTTCCAAGTGGAAAACATACTTACTATCCACGATTATGAGAAAGGAGAATTTGCATCATCTCAAAGTGGAGGATATAGCTTGGATTTTAAAATCAACAAATCCTCGCTCAACACCCAAGTGAAAAACATCTCACTTCACTATATATCGTAGAAGTATAATAGCTTGCATCACTATAAGGATTGACAAGAGTATAATTTTTTGAGAAATTTTTTAAAGTAAAAAGCCAAAGTGGCAAAATAGTTTGAATGAGATTGATTGACTCTTAGTCTTCTCACAAACATGTCAAAATATGATTAAGTTGATTAAAGTTTGATTAAGAAAATATTTTCAAAAATGCATGGACCTAAGTCTAAGTTTATTGTGAAAGCGATTCAAGTTAGAAAACAAGAGTTTTGAAAAGGAGGGAGAAGATTTTTTAAATTAAAGAAGATGGGAAGAGATGAAGGGACTATACTAAAGCATAAGCTAAAAGCTAGCTGTTGTACCCAAAAATTTTCCCTCTCATATTATCAAGATTTTCCTCACAAGACTTCTTGGACTCAAGACCAATTTAGGGTTTGCTCAGCTTAAGACATCTCCTTGCACTGATAACCTGAAATTAGGGTATGAGTTTGACCAAGGATTTTTAGATCATCAATGATTAATGTGACCTTCATAAACCATCTTTGATCCCTAAGATTGCCCATGTCAAGTTTCAAGCCTTGAATCACATTTTTGCCCAGTCAATTGGACAGTTGACCTAAAAATCAACTGTATCGGGGAAAAAGTCAACCATGGCCAATTTACAGTCAAAATTCATAATTTTTTATCCACAACAAAATTTTAGACTCCTATATACAATTTGATCAAGTTTGGATCACAACTCCTCAAGAAATTTGATCAGATCATCAAAAGGGCAAAATGGTCAAAATTAGGGTTTTGACTAAGGAAGGGCAATTTCTGGTTTTTAACCTAGCCAATGACCAATTGGGTTCAAGCATGATTTCAAGGACTCAATGGCATCATCTTGACCTAATCACATAGTTCAAAGGATCTCAAGTACATAGGTTTGACAGATGAATTTTGCAGTCAACTGATCAAAAGTCAACTATACATTGAAAAGTCAAACTTTGACTTTTTGGTCAAAATCAAGTGCCAAAGGTCATAATTCATCAAGATATGTAAAAATATGAAACTTTTTGATCAAGAAAATCAATTTTGCAAATTAGGGTTTCAATTTGAAAATTTTTCATAACTTAGAAAATTTCTAAGTATGGAAAATTTCTTATTTTTTCCCAACTTTCCACAACTTTTTTACCATGATGAAATTGGATTCAAAGAAAACTTCCAACATGAAAGTTGTATTCCTCCATGAAATATACAACTTTGATTCACAAAGTTTTCCCAAAAGATGCTTGGATCTCAAGTTATGATTTTGTGAATAGGGATGCATAAACTTTTTAACTTAGTGAAATTTTGTCCTAGTTTAGGCAGATTTTTGACCTAACTTCATGGCAACTTTTCACCTAGTTCCAAGAGGTATCTAAAGTTGCATTTCAAATATGGATTGTAGATAATGTTGCAAGCTTTCCAAAATTTCCAAGAACTCTCCAAGATCATTTGTGGTTAAGGAGAATCGAAGAAGAGAAAATGGCAATTTGTCACTTTTGTTCAAGCCATTTTCACAATGGTTCAAGTTGCAAATCAGATCCTAGCATGCTTGTACCTTGTATTACAGGTCCTAATCCCTTCTACACTCCAAAATTAAATGCAAACTCAATTGATAATGGCTTTGTTTTTACTTTTGAAGCATTGCACAATGAATTAATCCATAAATGGCATAAAGTTCACAATACTACTTTGATAAAGCATGCTTTTTGCAACTTTGCAATTCTTGAGCCATGGACCTGATCTTTTATTGCAAGCAAGATCCACAAATATCATGCAACTTGTACCAACTCTCTGCAGCCCATAAGCTAGCATGTACAGGCCTTTGGCATTGTCACTTTCAACTTTCTTCAAAAGCAAGAAAATTGGCAAAAGTCAAGATAATTGGTCCATCTGATAAAGAGAGGTTTTGGCTTCCTTCTAAAACAACTTCAGAAACTTGTTGCAAGCCAATACACGGTTGCCTAACATCCCAAACACTCTCAAACACCAAAATCACATTTTTCTGTCCAAACAGGGCAGCTCCTGCAAATTTCTTGCCAACTCAATATTGGCTCGTGTGTTTCTTGATTCAACACTTGAAACACCTTCCATACATCACATCTAAACTATCCAGGCCCTTGTCTTGCAATTGTAACCCCTGTTTCAAGCTTCAGCATTTTCATTTTTGAAGGTTGCAGGTTGACTTCTACAGGAAGTTTCAAGCATCCTTAAGGCAAGCTGAGCATTGGGATAGCTTGAGGGAACTTCAAGGAAGCTCACACGATCTTTAGGCCTCAATCAAAGCCCCCACATTGCCATATCCAAACTCAGCTGAACAAGGTATTTTTCAAAGTTCTATCTCCTTATTTAGGCATCCTTAGGTCACAATTTGTGAAGCAAAAATGTAGTCCTTAACTTGCTGAAGCTGTACATATGCATACTTTTCATTTATATTAACTGAGTAGTGAGAATTTGAAGCTTGAAGTTCATGAAAAAACTAGGTCAGAAATTAGGGGTGATTAAATTCTCCATGACCCTTGAGAGTTAGATTATGTTTTTTATATCACTGGAATCGTGAGATCATGAGCTACATGTTTTATGTTATGGGTTTTTACTTTTGTGCACGTATGTGAGAGTTGCAGATTTGTACATGGGATGCGCGCGCGAAGCCAAGGACAAGGATGAAGTTGGTGTTCTGGGCCTGGCGCCTTGGGCCTGTTATTTTTCACACCCCTCATATTCCTATTTGCACCCCCTGACCTATTTTCTTATATTTTTCATATTTTCTTTTGATTTTTATATTTATTGCTTTTATTTATTTTTCTGAACATGAAAAAATCTTGAAAAATATTTTCTTTATTTATTTCATTTTTATTTTATTTTTTATTATTTTTTGGCATAAAAAATAGTTTCTTAGTAATAATATACTTTATTTTCTTAAATAAATTGTGAATATATTTAAATAAATATCATACATTTTTATTTTTATTATTCATATACATAAAATATTATTTCCACACATATTTTATTTTTTAATACTTGTAAATATTTTTATTTATTTATTTCTTGCACATAAATGAATAAAATAAATTATATAGAACATATTTTCTTTTAAATCAAAAAAATTAGGGTTTCCCCTTCAAAAAATAATAATATTATTTTTTTCTTATTTTGAGGACTTAAATAATTTATTTTTATCATACATAAAATAAATACAAAAACATGTTTGCATCCATGCATTTTATTGCATATTTAAATAATTGTTCATTTATTTATTGTACAAAAATTCAATTGGGTTGTAATAGTTATTTTAGGGTTTATTTTGAGCAATATCCCCCATTCAAAACTTGTATCCCCCCTCCCATAATATTTTTGTAATAACTTAGATTTACTTTACACAATTTATCGCATTATATACATGTTTAGTAAATTAGGGTTTGTATGATAAAGACAAAAATCAAACAAATAGCATGTCCTAATCCAAGATAAAAATGCATGTAAAATGACAACACATTGCACACAAGCACCCCTAGGGTTTCACCCACTTTGTTGCCTTAAAAATGGCCATGGTATGCATGCAAGGTATCTTGACAAAACAAAACAAAACAAAAGATCATAGTCCCTCGATGACGCTATCAAAAGGTTGCCTATACAAATGATCTTAGTCCCTCAAAATGCTAAAGATACTTGGCACCATTGCTATCATGGTCATACGATGACCCACGCCCGTCCCGTTTAACATCCAAAGATAGGGTTGTCTACCAAAACAATGGTAGGTCAACAATGTCAAAGGAATAAAAATGTACAAGAAAGACTTTTGAGTTGGTAGATGCTCCTAGTTACTTGATCAATTTGCAAACAATCCTTGCTATTTTCAAACAAACACACACACATTTTCAAAACATTTCCAAACAACTTTCAAAACGTTGAAACATTTTTCAAAAGACAAACATCTTTGTATACATTCTTACGAACGAGAATCATTACAAAGATTGCCTAAACAAATGCCTCTTTTCAAAATACTTTCAAAACCACACAAAGCACCATTTCAAACAATTGGAAAAGCAAAGCAAGTGATCTAAACAAGTAACTAAGAGCACATGAATAACCATGGATGAAAAGGGTGCTAGCACCTTCCCTTTTCATAATCTACCCCCCGAACTCAAGAAAACATCTCAAAGGTCTTTCCTGTGCTTTTTTTACCTTTCCTTTTGGATAAAATAAAAGTCGATAGCGACTCTTGCTAAACCGAAATATTTGCGACGAAACGCAAAACCTCTTGTCAGTTCTCCCACCGTATCACACTAGGGAAAAGAACCATCTAACCAACAAGAAGTCAACACTTGACATAAAGAGTCAATATAGAATTCCCATCCTTTAGATTGAAACCAAGCAAGAAAAGATACTAAACCTCTTAAGAATACCAAGATTTAGATGCATAAAGTCTTCATAAAAATTGGGCAGAGTAATAGTTGTATACAGAGGAATTCCCAATCACAGACAAAACATATAATCAGGATAACCTGCACACAAAGAAAATCAACCCAATGTCTCGGGGTAAACCCCAAGAACTCCAGACAAAATAACAATCAGAGCCACAAGGTATTAAGAGCATCAAAAGCTTCTAATCCTAAGTGTGAGAGGTCAACAACTCCATAATGGCAAGGATAGTAACCAAATAGTCCAAGTAACCTTAAAGTTTTTTTTGTTCAAGTTGGTTATTAAGTGTCTTCAAAAAGAAAATGAAAGCTCAAGTGAGCAAAGATGAAGAAAGAAATAAAGATAAATGCTCAAGTGAGCAAAGATAAAAAATGACATGAAATGTAATGCCAAAATGAATGGTACATAAAAGTAAAAGCATAAAGTAAAAGCACAAAGTAAAAGTCAATTGTTAATGAATTAGAGATTAAAGTTAGCTGAATGACCAACTTGAAACTTGCATTTGAAAACTCATTAGAAGATTGATAAAATTAAAGCTTCTCAACAATAAGTTTCATTTGCTTTTGTCAAGTATATCATTCATTTCAAATTCTCGAGGCGACAACATATGATCAACGATGTTTAAATGATTCGCTTAGACCAAAGTTTATGAAGGTTCATTAGAGGATTGATAAGACCAAAGCCTCCTAACAATGAACCTTAAGGTTATTGGATCAAAGGTTTCCAATTAAACATATACGGGCTTGCAAACATAGGTTTGTGCCACAAATGATTATTTCTCGAATCGGGACAAAATTTAGCGTTATGTTAAGCAATCATAGGTGGACTTATGTAGAAGTCGCACCTATTTTAAGGTCGGTCAATAGAAATTTATGTACTACACAAGTCTTGAGATGTGATAGAAACCACACTCATAAAACTTATAGCACAAGAAAAAGTCAAAGAAGAAATAAGATGAAGAAAAGATATTTGAACCAAAGAATTTAATCAAACTATCATTAAAATTATTCATCCATTATTATGGAGTTAAACTCAACACCTAAGATCCAGTGATGTTAATCAAGCTCATAATTAAAAATGACATAGTTCAAGCTCAGCCAGATTATATTCAAAAATAAAATTGCATTTAATAAGCAAAATAGAATAAGAAAATGATTTTAAATTGTTTTTTAAGTGAAAATGAAAGACAAAATAACAAATAATATTCAAAGTATCAAATAAAAATTAAAAGAAACCATAGAAAAGTCAGAGATGATCTCAAGTATTTTTACAAAAAAATTGGTAATTTTTTTAAAATCAGAAAAGTATTATTAAATTATTTAATATCACTCATGTAAGTGAAAAATGATTAAAAAATAGTAAAAATATGAATAAAATTCTAGAAAAATTCCAAAAAGTCATAAATAAAGAAAGATTTTTATGAATTTTTTTCATAATTTAAAAATACGAAAAAGTATTTTTAGAACAATTAAAAACAATTCATACAAAAGAAAAATCATAAAAAATACCAAATCTGAAAATAAAATCATGAAAAAATAAAAATCAAAAAGAGAATATTTGAAAATATTTTTTTGGGTCAGAAATAAATTTTCTATGATTTTTTGAAGTTTAAAACAATTAAATACAAAAATCAGAAAATAAAAATAAAAGTAAAAAAAATAAATATGGACTATTAGATGAAAGTCAAAACGCGTTAGTACACAGATCCAAAGGATCTGGCACGCTGTGCATATCATGGTCTATTTTGAAAATCACACCAAATCAATTTTTAATAATTAAAAATAACTTAAAATCTGGCACGTTGGATGAAGTCTGACTAATGAAAGTAATCAGATCCAAGGATTCACAAAACACGTGTATGGTAAGGCAAGCACACTGGATAGGATTTAAAAAAATGCATGTCACGTTATCATTGGTTGAAGCACACATAGATCGTCTTCAACCTTCAGACGTTCTAGATTGGAGTTCTACAAACTGTAAAATTAGCGAACCAGACCGGTACCATTAGATTCATCTCTCTGAGATGATTCTAATGATACCCTCTGACCAAATTTATATAAGGTGAGCAAGGATGGATTTGGAAAAAACAAGAAAAAATAGCGAGCACGAAATTTCCAAGTATTTCTCTCAATTCTCAATGAAAATGAAAATCGTAAGAAGTATGAGAATCAGAAGGATGAGTATAGTAGAATAGAGATTTATTTGATTCGATTTGATTGAGAATCATATCTGAACGGAGTTCACCAAAATAGCTCTGAAATTTGACTTATGTAGCTTGATCCAGGTCACGACTCTTGAAGGTAAGAGCATGGTTAGCTTCAGAGAAGTTCAATGAAGCTAACTGAATGGAGCTTTTAGTGTTTTGAACATAATTTTAAATTCAGAGTTCGCGTGGGATCTGAAAAGGGTGATTTTGGCTGTTAAAGCTTGAGAAAATGAGGGGAGTGAGATCCTCTATTTATAGGGAAGTGAGTGGTGCAAATATTTGAGAGAAAAATTGAAGTTTGGAGGGAAATTGGATGGAGCCCGAAAGTGAAAAATGTGTGACTCCATGTGCATCGAAACTCAGCCAACTTCTGCGTTTTGATTCTTAATTCAACTTTGGAAACTTTGTTAAACATATTTAAAACAAAAACACATGCTAATTGGGTGTTTAGAAGCTAGATTATAGATTTCAAAATATGACTTGGAGGAAAAATGCAGTTTCAAGTAACTGACTTTAAACTCATGGTGTGCATGATTTATGAAGCATTATGAGATGATTCTTGATGCATTGGAAAGATCATGTAACACTCTTCACAATGTGCCAAGAAATAATTCATTTGGAATTTTGAGCTAGAAGTTATGTTTGGTCAAACTCAAGAAAAAATGCGATGACTTTTATACTTAGACAAATTTTAAGTTTTTTCTTTAAAAATAATCTATAATATTTTGATTTCAAACAAGGTCTTCCTTCAAAATTGAGCTTTGATCATTGGTGTTAGATTGAAGTAGACTTCCTAAAGAATATTGTGAAACTCATATCACTCAAAAATTCGAAATATTGAACAAGTTGTGATCTTGTGAAATTGGTGAAAATCCATGAGATGACCTATAATATTTTGAATTCAAAAAGCATCTTGCAATTATTTACAAGCTTAGAACCAAAAAGAGAGTTAAGTTTAACATCCTTAAGATTATTATAAAAAAAAGAATGAGCTCAAGATGATAAAAGTTGACCAAATTATGATCCTTTGAAGTCACATAAAAGAATTTGATGGTCTATCTAGAAGACTTGTAATTTTTCTCAATCATTAGTGATCTTCCATATAAAATTTTCTTGAAACTATTGAAGTGATTTGCTAATAACTCTTTAAAGAGAAAAATATCTTTGGAATCACTCAAAAATCTCAAAAGATGAACAAGATGTAGCCCTTAGAAGTTCAAAACCCTAGCTCCTAAAGCATCAAAATGACTTAGAACTCCTTTCAATTTTTGACAATCTTTCTTGCACAATTGCTTTTGTCATGTGAAGAGAAGTTGTTGTGGATGATAATAAGAATCCATAACAAAAATAATCACTTCCAAATGTTGAAAATTGAGAAAGTTGTACACTTGTAATCAAGAACTTGTCAAATTAGGTCAAATTTCTTGAATCAATCTTGCATCTCTTGAATTGAGTTGTAGGGCCTAAGCGAGCACAACTATTTAAAACTTTTGTTTTTCCTGTATTTTTTTTTCATGCATGCATTCCCTTAGTAAGTAAGCATTAGATATAACACATTATTTGATTAGAACAACAAGAGTAGATCCTGTGGAGTACCACAGACGTGAGGGCTGCTAATACCTTCCTCTTCTGTAATCAACATCCGTACCATTTCTCTTGGTCGTAAAACCATCTTATCCATCCTTTTGAGATTTTCTTGATATTTTTCCCTCTTTCGAATAAATAAAATTTGGTGGCAGCTCTATATTTTTTTCGCGCCGCAACAACTCAATGCTATCCCATAAATAAAAACAAGTTGTAAATTTGAACAATATATATTGTTTCGAGGATTATAATTTATATCCCATCCATACTATAGTTTCTTTACATAACGAGCTGGGTTGCAAGAAAAAAACAACATATTTAGATCGGTAGTTGCTACGATAGTACTACTATAATATATTCAAAAATAGTAAAACCAACCAACCAAAATAACATAACCATGTTGTCTTTATAAAACTATTTAACACCTCATGGTAGTTCATGTCTTGTATTAGCCCAAACGACAAATCTGCCAAACTCTAGCTTTGTCTTTTAGCTTATCCGTCACACTAAGAATCAAGGAATCTCATTGTCTCAACAACTTCACAAGTCACAACAAAGACACTTACTTCACTCACTTCAACTTTGAAGCTGCAATGAGCTTGAGCAGGGAAGATTGTGAAGATGGAAACAATCTTAAGAAACCTTTCCTCTACACTGGTAGCTGGTACAAAATGGGATCAAAACAATCCAACATCTTGAACTCTTCAACTCAATATGTCATACGAGATTCATCTGTTTCTGTTCTTTTCTGTGTCCTCATTGTCGCATTAGGCCCTCTTCAATTCGGCTTCACGGTGCGTACTACTACTTCTGATTAGTGTATGTTTGAATTGATGATCAACTCATCAAAATGAAACTAACTAGTACTCTTCATTATTTGTTTCTGTGTAGTGTGGTTATACATCTCCAACACAAGAGAGTATAATCAGTGATCTAAAGCTCTCACTTTCCGAGGTTTGATTTGACTTAGTTTTTTTTTTTTGCTTCTTTTCTTTGAAGGATGAGTTTTATTTGTCTATAATATAGTTGTAATATATTGTGTTGGACTCAGTTTTCTCTTTTCGGATCTTTGTCCAATGTGGGAGCCATGGTGGGAGCCATTGCTAGTGGTCAAATGGCAGAATACATAGGACGCAAAGGGGTACTTTAGTAACTTTTTTATTCTTGAATATAGCATTCTTAATCATTTTTAAATAAAATGTAATATTAGTACTGTTATTTTTTTTTCTATTAAGTTGATAATTTTTGTTGCTATGTTGATAAAAATGAAAATGCAGTCGTTGATGATTGCTGCAATCCCCAACATAATAGGATGGTTGGCCATCTCCTTTGCCAAAGTAAGCTATAAAACTCACACACACACACACACAACTCTGAAATTCTGAATTTGAACTCGAGTGATGACGTTCAACGTAGTAATATTGGTTTTGTCAGTTGAGCTAGAACTTAGGGACAGTTAGATATTGCTTTTAATGTTACATATAATAATTTTCTTAGCTTATGTAGGACTCGGCGTTTTTGTTTTTGGGGAGGTTTTTGGAAGGTTTTGGCGTTGGAATAATCTCTTATGTGGTTGGTAATCTTAAACTCGATCGTGTTTGATGATAAATTATATCGAGGATAGTTTAATTGATTATGTTTTCTTTGTTGAGACAGTGTTAACTAGAAGTAGTTTTTTTTACTGTTTTTTCTTCTGTTTAGGTGCCTGTTTATATAGCTGAGATTTCACCTCAAAATATGAGAGGCACACTTGGATCAGTTAACCAGCTATCTATCACAATTGGAATATTGTTGGCTTATTTGTTAGGCCTTTTTGTTAACTGGAGAGTACTTGCAGTTCTAGGTAATAAAATTTCCACTGATGATTATAGCATTACTTAGTTTCTGCAATCAAGTAATAACATAAACATGTGTGATGTTTCATTTTCAGGAACTTTACCATGTTTAATATTAATACCTGGATTATTTTTCATACCAGAATCACCAAGATGGTTGGTATGGTTCACTTTTTCTGCATTATTATACTAAATACATTTGTTTACTTTTCTTTCTTTATGTGATTGGTATTCTTAATCTGTTCTTGGTTGGCCGGATATTAGGCGAAGATGAGAATGACAGAAGAGTTCGAGGCTTCTTTGCAAGTGTTGAGAGGATTTAATACTGATATATCACTTGAAGTACATGAAATTAAGGTATTTAGCTTATAGTTATGAGTTTATGAATTTTGGTTATCACTCAAATCATGTGCTCATATAGACTTTTTTTACATTTTCGTGTGCGCTTAGAGCTCTGTGGAATCAGTGGGAAGAGGTGTTACAATCCAGTTTGCAGATCTTAAGATGAAAAAATACTGGTTTCCTTTAATGGTAAGCTATAAAAAAGTACTAAGGTTACGCATTTTACGCGGCAGAAAATCGGAAAAGAAACCACTACTTATGGCTGAGATCTTGCAGGTAGGGATTGGATTACTTGTACTCCAGCAATTGAGTGGAACCAATGGAGTGTTGTTTTATTCGAGTACAATCTTTCTCAATGCAGGTTATTAGATCATACTTATCAGTTGTTAATTGTCGCATAATAATCGGTGTGTGACTTGTATCGCAAGTTACTGATTCCGTTTTGGTCTTGACTTCTCTTTTGTAACAGGAGTTTCATCTAGCAATGTTGCTACAGTTGGAGTCGGAATTATTCAGGTTGAATATTATCCACGTTCTTTCTTCGAAAAATCAAAAATAGAAATATAGATTCTCATAATCAGATATTTTCTTCTATAGGTCATAGTTACCGGAATCACTACTTGGTTGGTGGACAAAAGTGGAAGAAGAATACTTCTAATAGTAAGCATTATGCAAAATCCACATTAAACATTATCAGAAAAAGTAAGCTATAACATGTTATACTTATGCAGATATCATCATCTATAATGACATTGAGCCTTTTTCTTGTTTCTACAGCATTCTATCTCGAGGTTAGTTAAAGTTACGTAATTTTTCAAGCTTAATTCAATAATCATAACATTTACTATGTTAATTAACTAGTTCACTGTATTGTATACCAGGGAATCACAGAGAAGGATTCTTCTTTATACAGTTTTTTAGGAATACTTTCTGTTGTCGGGCTTGTGGTATGTTATGTTGGACTAATTCTAACAAACATTCGCGAATTAAAGAATTTAAATACTTATGAATTTGATCATCTATTTTTTTTAGACTATGGTGATTGGATACTCTCTTGGAACCGGACCAATTCCTTGGCTTATAATGTCTGAGGTACCTCAAAAAGCTAATGTAATTGATGTTTATTGAACATAAGGAACCTCGAAACTTATGATTTTTTTTAGATACTTCCGATGAATATAAAGGGTCTTGCTGGAAGCATAGCCACATTAACAAGTTGGTTAACATCATGGATAATCACAATGACTGCAAACTTGCTTTTAACTTGGAGTAGTGGAGGTATGTAATTGTGTATTTTTTTTCAATTATATTCATAATCATGCATGCTCTTGTGTATATGGTGTTAATGTAATACTAATAATGTTTTGTTTCCAACAGGAACATTCTTAATGTACACAGTGGTAGCTGCATTTACTGTTGTTTTTGCAGCAATTTGGGTTCCTGAGACAAAAGGAAGAACATTGGAAGAAATTCAACTCTACTTTAAATAAAGATTAATGAAAATCACATGTGTTTGATTGGATTGTTTTGATTTCAATCATAATATTCAGATAATATACTTGCACAATAATAACTTATTAAATAAGTACTTATATATCAAACACACTCTTGAAATATTCATATACATAATATGTGAATTGGATTATATCATAACAGAAGAAAGAAACTTGTTCAGACACTTATTATAAACACATGGTTGGTCCAGATTAACCAAGTGGCCAGCTATCGTTCATTTCTATTCGAGAACATCACCTGCAAAAAGAGTTTTGATTAAATAAAATAATTCTATTGTATAGGTTACATAAGCTAAATTAAAAGAGAAAATTAGAGATGTACTAATTTCGCACCGTTATCCAATAAAGGACGTATATTCCACTAAATTATAATGATATTTAAAACGACTGAGATGATTTTACAGATTGATGGTTTCCGATCGAACGACTTTGTAAAATTTATTTATATTGATTAGTGCATTGTTGAATTAGACAATTTGTTTTTCCAGTTTTTTTACACACCATGCGAAATTTCAAAAAAATGTTTCTTAAAATCGAAAATTTATTTCAAATACGCATCTTGCCCAAACATATTTGGTATATAAAGATTGGGTACAAACTAAAAATATATTTTCGGTTCGTGTTCAGACTTAAAGGCGCGTTGTCCTTTCTCCTCCCTTTACTTAAACACTTTCAAACACAAAACCAAACACACAAAACACCCATTTCTTCTCAAACTCCATTGTTACAAAATCAAACCACTTCGCAAAAAAACTCGTCAGGAATCGTCAAGGGTCAGTTAATTTAACTGTTCAACCACATTCAATCAGGAAAAATCATCAATTGTAAGTTGTTTTTGTGTTATTTAGAGTTTATGTAATTTCTACTCAAAATTGTGATTTAGATTATAAATTGTGAGTTTGTTATGTGTTTTCAATAGTAAGAGTCATTAGAAAAGTGTTGGAAGTCTCAATTTTATGATAAATGACCATTTTTTGGAGGTCATTTATGGCTCTGCTTTGCCATTGACGAAGCTCTGAAAGTAAGTATTTTTTTAGGGTATATCATACCGTCTCTATAGGATGCGAGAATTTTTTTAGGGTATATTTTTTTAGACTGAATTGCCGTTCGACAATCTCTCGCTTATGAATTTGGTTTAAATGGGTTTAAAGTGTAAGATGCGGGAATTAAAAGTTATTAACAGAAAATAAATTCATTCTTCAGAGGGGCACCTTATCAAAAATGCATATAATTCACTTCTCACAAACTTAAACCTATCGACCAGTTATACTCAACCTACAATATTCATCAATGTCATCATGTATCGCTCACACCCTAAGTCAGTTCTAATCCAAAGTAGAGAGTCCGACTGTATCATCTCGGAGGTGATCTCTCAACCAACCTTAACAACACAGAAGACAACCATGTTACCCGCGTTGACGATCTATCATCACAATAAAACCAACACAGAGGCATTAAGCACAAACATCCAAGTGAATAATAGCTCTAAATCTATCTCTAGAATCTAGAAACTATTAGATAATCATCCTAGATAAGAATTCTAGCAGTATATGTCTATAGCAACCCAAACACCAAAGCACAATAAAAATCCAGGATAATAATCGACAAAGATTTGTAAAACAAGTTTTACATAATGCCATGAGCGAAAAATGTACATGAGATCAAAGTAAATACATATACAAACTCAATAGATAAATAATACACAAAGAAGAAGAGAAATTCACCATAAATCTCCCGATTTGTCAGCAATGATCGATGGAAAATCCACCCCGGATCATCCGTGTGCAAGCGTAATAGTTGTTTTCTAAGCTAATCCTAAAGAAAATGAGGTTGATGGAGTTTGGAGAACAAAAACCACCCCCAAAACTATAAACTAACAAATGAAATGAAATTGAAATATAAACAAAATTTGGTTCAGACATCGTCGCTCGGCGAGCCACATGCGTCGCCCGACGACGATCTTTATTTACTTGGCCTAGCATGCGCCACTGATCAGTGGTTTTTCTACCTTTATTTACAGTTGATTTTAGTTATAGTTTCTTTATTCTTTCAAGTGTTTTATTTCATTCTTCAATGTTTTATGCGTTGGTTGTGTATTTTGTTGTTTTCAGGCTCAGAGGAATAAAACCAGGAAAATCGATCTGAAAAGTGAAAATTCAGAGTTTCAGAGGAAGTCTAAAAAACAAACATACAGGATGCCTGACACGGCCATCCGTGTCACCTGACACGGACCGTGTCGGGATGAACGTTATTGCCAAAGAGGAAAATCAGGGGGCTAACATGGGTGCCCGTGTCACCTGACACGGGCCGTGTCACCTGACACGGGCCGTGTCAGGGTACTTGAATCAAAAGTCAGAAAATAAATTATCAGAAGGCCAACACGGGTGGCCGTGTCACCTGGCACGGGCCGTGTTGGCCATTGACACTAATTTTGAATGCTTTCATGATTTTTCACTATTTGGGACCCAGAGAGGCGTTTTGGGCATTTCCGACCGAGACAAATGGATTGTTCACTATATAGCCAAGTTTCCACAATGAATTAAGGGAATTTTTTTACTACACGAAGAATTTGAAGAGAGCAACGTATGAGATTCTTGGAGGACGGAGATTTTTCATGAGCCACAATGATTGAAGATCAAAGTTCATCATTTATCCGTAATGTTTAATCTTTATATCATTGAACCTTTTTTGAACAATATGAGTAGCTAAACTCCTCAATTCTAGGGGGTGTCCCTGATTAGAATATATAATGACTTTGAATTTCTGATTTTATCAATTCCATGGTTTTTAATATTCAATTTAGTCGTGCAATATTTTTATGTTTTCCTAATTTGACCAATTAAGATTGATCTATGGTTAACAACCAGCTGGATCGCAACTGTTAATGTTTTTATACGATTAGGCTATAGTAGATATTATCTAGGAATAAGGATACCTATAAGTTACCAGAAACTCTTAATAAAACAAAGACTTGACTCCATCATATATCTCTAAGGACTTATGATGTAAGATGAATGTTCAAAGGTTTCTCACTAAGGACTTAGGGGAAAATAACCTAAAGGGCTGGTAATTGGTTTTATGAACTTTTTGAAGAAATCATGATTCAAGGTTGTTACAGGGAAAACTACACACCACACCCTAGCATGTTGCTCATATTTGCGAAAATCCATAATTTACATTTTGCTTATTTTTAATTTTTGTTAAGTGACAATATCAAAACCAAAACCTATATCAAGTTTTATTTAATTGCACTATAAATTTAACTCGATAATTGCATGCAATCCTTGAGATCGACATTAAGGGAATCTCCCTATTATTATAAGAGGTAAAAATAGTACAATTTCTATTTTTCCTATCAAGTTTTTGGCGCCGTTGCCGGAGACTGCCTAGTTATTGAGTGTAATTTGAGTTCAATTAAATTTTTTTTATGTAATTTTTATATATTTTTTTGTTATTATTGATTTCTTCTAACCTTTGCATGCACGGGGAACCCTTATCTAATTTTCCTTTTGACGCAGAAATTAAGAGAACATTGCATGCAAGACTCGGACAAGCTAGATTATAAAGAATGAACTCCGAAGAAGAGAAAATATTTGTCCATAGATTCAAATCAGAGGAAGAAATTATGGCTGCAGATCCACAAGAGAGACTTCTTGGTGATTATGGTGGGGAAAATGCACTGGGTGGCAGGTTGACAATTGAAAACCATTCGGTGATGTGCCAAATTTTCAACTGCATCCGAGCACAATCAATCAACTTGAGAGAAGATCTTTCACCGGAAAGGTCAATGAAGATGCCAATAAACACTTGCAGAGATTTTTAAATATTAGTACCATGTTTAAGATTGATGGGCATACAGAGGAGGCAAAGAAACTCTGAATGTTTCTGTTTACCTTATCTGAAGATGCTAAAGAGTGGTTTTGTTCATTACTTGCTAGGAGTATTAATACTTAGGAAGAGATGGAGAAGATTTTTCTTGACGAATACTTTCCTGTTTCTGTTTACATTCACAAAAGATATGACATTATGAATTATAAGCAGAAAGAAGGAGAGTCGTTGGGTGATGCATATAAGAGATTCAAGAGGTTGTTGATAGCTTGTCCAACTCACAACATGGACCAAACGGAACAAATGCAGATGTTTATGAATGGCCTCAGAATAAAGACAAAGCAACTTATTTATACAACTGTCGGTGGCTCATCCAACTTTACAACAGGCACTGGTGTGAAGAAGATTATTGAAGCCATTGCTGCAAATGAACATCTGGAGCTATATGACAGTGTTGTAAGAAAACCAGAGGGAGTGATTGATTTGAAGTTTGGAAGTGAATAGGCAACTAAAAATTGAAGAGGCTATTGTTGTAGAAGTGGAGAGAAAGCTGAAAGCAATGAACATGGATACTCAACAGGTATCTCGGGTTTAACAAGCACACAAGGCAGGTTGTGAAGTATATAGTGGACCACACACGACTGGCCATTGTCTTGCAACTCCATAATAAATTGAAGAGATAAATTTTTTGAAGCAAAATAATTCATATTCTAACACCTATAATCCTGGGTGGAAGAATCATCCAAATTTATCATGGAGAGATCGACAACAACAAGCTCCTCAGAAGGCAGAGTGAGAGGTAGCTATTGAAAAGATGGCTGGCCACACTTCTAAATTTCAAGAAGAGACAAGGAGTAATCACAAAAATACCACTGATGCAATCAAATTTGGAAGTTCAAATACAGATTGCACAGCATGTAGCATTGCAAGTACAAGGAAATCATAAAAATCATGATAATGTTAATGCTGTCACAACAACGAATGAGAAAGCTGCTAAAGAGAAGAAAGATAAGGTAAAGTTTGATGATAATATCATAGAAGTAGTGTTGGAAGTTAGAGAGAACAGGAAAAAACATGAAGTGGTATCACCTGTGAAGCCAGTTGAAGAGAAGACTAAACCAGTGATTAAGTTATCGTATCCATATCGAGTGGCAAAGAAGAACACAAAAGAAAAAGATTTTGAGAAATTTGTCAAAATTTTCAAAAAGCTAGAAATACACATACCATTCTTTGAAGCACTCAAGAAAATATCATTGTACCAAAAATTCATGAAGGAGGTACTTTCAAAAACGAGAATAACAGAAGATGGACTGGTACCCGTTGATGATAAATTATGTACAATTGCGCCCGAGAGAAAAGTACCTGACAAGCAGAAGGATCTGAGGTTTGTTGCAATACAATGCACCATAAAAGAAAGAACTTTCAATAGGGTTCTAATTGATTCTGCCTCTAGTGTGATTTTAATGCCATTATGGATTTTCAAGAAGCTCGGTATTGAGAAGATAAGTGGGAGTGGTACAAAATTAAAATTTGCTGATCACACCATCAAGCAGTCATATGGGATAGCTGAAGATGTATTAGTAGAAATTGAAAAATTTGTTTTCCCAGTTGATTTTCAGATCATGAACATCCTCAAAGATGAAGAGACTCCAATTATTCTTGTTCGACCATTTATGCTGACTAGTCGATGCAATTTTGATATCGGGACAGGTAATCTGACACTGAAATCATTTGATAAGGAGATAACTTTGAAGGTGTTGGAGATCAAAAAGCATGGTGCAGGTGAAAAGAATCAAGCTTTAGCTGGTATGATCAAATTAGAAGGAGATAACAGAAGTTTAAAATCATCCTCAGAGAAAGTTTTCAGCATAAGTGTTAGAACAAGATTGGTTTTGATCATATCTCAGTGTTTTGATGATAACAATAAATTATATTTTGTATAATTGATACTCTGATGTACGTATTTAACTGTTTCAGTTAATGTTCTGACAGAAGCATCTTGAAGTGCTGAGCTGAAAATAAATGAAGAAGTTATTTGATGAAATAACCATTTTAAGCGCAAGTGTTGATACTGATGTTGTCTCTGATAATGTTCTGACATAAGCATCTTGATGTGCTGAGCTAAAAATAAATGAAGAAGTTCTTTTGATGGAAGAACCATTTGTTTTAGCGCAAGTGCTGATGCTGACTCTGGTAATATAATTATTTAATTACATCTTCTAACGCTTAGCAAGTTTCTGTGTAAGTTGTTTCAGAAGTTTCTTGAAAGCAAGTGTTATTCAGAAGATCTTAGAAAACAAGTGTTGTTCAGAAGATATTTGAAAGCAAGCGCTGATCAGAAATACTTAGCAAGCAAAGCATTGTTTAGAAGATATGCAAGCATGTTCTGAATTCAAGACGTGAAGCCAAGTTCTGAAAGAATGAAAAAGCTAACAAGTCTTGTCAAGCTTCAGGAAACATGTTCTTACATAGTTTCATTTGCTCATTTAATGCAAAGACGGCTACATGCACTCAAGTGTCTACGCTAGTGCATTGGAAAATGGAATAGTGCAAGGAAACACGCAAATATTTAATGCTCTCCATTTGAAGGCAGCAACGGTCATGTTTCTTCATGCTATATATAGAAGAACATTAATTACAAGCCAACTAACGCTCAACAAAATGCACAAACGCACAATTGTTGAATCGCTGAAAGATTGAACAACTGAAGTTCTGAATAGAACTGAACAAATTCAAAAGAAGCAAGAACAACGTGAAAGATTCTGGGCTCAAAAATTCATTATTCATACACTTTGTGCTATAATATTCTTAGTGAAAAATCACAGTTGTGATATATCTTTCTTAGAAGCAAACTTTGTTTTACTATCTGTAAAGATTTATATCTTGTAATTGTTCCTTGAGAGACTAAGGTTGGTCAGAATTCTCAAGTAGACTAGGACTAGTTTAAGTCTTAGTGGTGTGAGTCACTTGTAAGGTTACTTGTGCATTGTTAGTCACAACAGTTGTTGTGTGATTGTAATCAGTTGATTATAGTGGATTAAGTCCTTGTTGAGAAAGGAGAAATCACCTTGGCGGATGGACTGAAGTAGTTTGAGTTCAAACGAACCAGGATAAAAATAACCTTGTCTTTCCTTTATTTTTGTGCCTTTAAGAAAAATAAAAAGAGAAAATTATTCACCCCCCCCCCCCTTCTAAGTGTTTTCTCCACCTTCAATTGGTATCAGAGCCTGGTTCTGAGCTCAACACTTAACTGTGTCAGGAAACGATCCAGAAGAAAACACAAATGGCTACTGAGCAAAACAAAAATAGTTACAACAAACCTCCAGTGTTTGATGGAGAAGGTTTTGATTATTGGAAAGATAGACTAGAAAGTTTCTTTCTAGGTCATGATAGTGACTTATGGGATATAGTCTTGGATGGTTACAAACATCCTACTGACTCAGAAGGAAATATGATTGATAGGAAAAATATGGACAGACAACAAAAAGCTGATTTCAAAAATCATCATAAAGCTAGAAATATTTTTCTAAATGCTATCTCTAAAGTGGAATATGAAAATATTACAAATAGAGATATTGCACATGATATGTTTGAGTCTCTTAAAATGACTCATGAAGGAAACGCTCAAGTGAAGGAGTCTAAAGCTCTGGCTCTCGTCCAGAAGTATGAAGCCTTCAAGATGAAAGAAAGTGAATCTATAGAAGATATGTTCTCAAGGTTCCAAACTCTGATTGATGGCTTGAGAGTTCTGATCAAGGGATATTCTAAGGCAGATCATGTTAAGAAGATCATCAGAAGCTTACCCAAAAGATGGGCACCTATGGTCACTGCTTTCAAAGTCTCAAAATATCTAAACAACATGTCTCTTGAAGAACTCATTAGTGCTCTCAGAAGTCATGAGATAGAACTTAATGAGCACGAGCCTCAAGAGAAAGGTAAGTCCATTTCCCTTAAATCAATTATAAAATACGAAACTAAAGCTTTTCAGGGTAAAGAAGAAAACTCTGAAGAATCTGCTTCAGAAGAAGATGCACTATCCTTGCTCTCATGATGTGCGAGAGATAGCCATTGAGATATTGTCAATTAACACACACTCTTGATAAATGAAGAATAGCCATTGCTATTTTGACTTTCCTCAACCTCTTGAAGGATAAGCATTGTTGTATCCTTATATGTGCACTCTAGATGAGTTTTGAACGCTCAATCAAATTAACTGAACAGTACCCTGCCCCGGGTTAAAAAAATGAGGGTTTTTTCCTGAATAGAAAAATAAATTCCTACTTCAAGGCTCAAAGGGGGTAAACAAGGGTTTCACTCCCTTATATCTCTGGTGTTTGGGAATTTGAAACAATGCATGTACATCGTCAATAAGGTTTTATCCAAAAGCATACAACCAAAATTTTTGCGTTTTAATATCATCATCCTCCCTCAAATATCTGCCTAGGCAAGAGAATGGATACCAAGTTGGTATCATAATGCAAAAAGAAATTTAAAATTGAAAACAAATATGAGTGAAACGAATGGATTTCTTCAAGACAAACATATTCATTGTATTAAGATAATCATTCAAATGCAAACAAGTTCTTACATGCAAACAGTGCAATGATAAACAAGAAAGTTACAAATGAGGAAGCAGTAAAGTTGCTAGTAAACTGAGAAGGCTAATCATCCTTAAACTCCAAGGTATCCATCAATCATGTTTGAGAAGTGGGTTAAAATCTTTGAAGGATAAGATACCACTTTTTATCAACTTTTGTACTTCTATCTTCAATGGCAAACAATTTTCAATGTCATGCCCAGAGGTGCCTTGGTGAAAATCACATAAAGCATCAGCCTTGTACCAATAAGGAATTACTTCTGAGATAAATGAAGGTGATCTTGTCTGAACCAGGTTCTTCTGTAACAAATCAGGCAATAATTCAGCATACGTCATAGGAATTGGGTCAAATTGATCCTTCTTCTACATACGACTTTGTTGATTGTGTTGCTGATGAGCTTTTTGAGCAGGGGCCACAAGAGTTAGATTAACCACCGGACTAGAAGAAGCAAATTGTTGATTCCTATTATGAGATCTCCTTTTCCTACCATGAGATATAGAGTAGGAGTCTTTCTCTTTCTTTTTTGAAGAAATATCACCCTATTTCTTAGCATCATTTGATGAGTCCCCATCTTTGGATAAATGACCTTCACAGACAACTTCCTCTAAACAGACTCCCATGCTTACCATTTCAGTAAAATCACTCGGTGCAATTACAACCATCCTTTCATAATAGAATGAACTAAGGGTTTTTAAGAAGACCTTGGTTATTTCTTGTTCTCCCATCAGGGGTACCACTTGGGCAGCAATCTCGCGCCAATGCTGTGCATATTCTTTGAACGATTCCTTATCTTTCTGAGCCATCATTCTCAGTTGGTCACGGCCAAGTACCATAAACACATTATACTTGTACTGCTTGATAAAAGCTTTTCCCAAATCATTGAAGGTGCGAATACTGTTACTGTCCAAACCCATATACCATTTCAATGCAGCACCAGTTAAGCTATCCTGGAAGAAATGAATAAGCAAATGCTGATCATCAGTATGAGTGGACATCTTTCTGATATACATCATTAAATGGTCACGATGACAAGAGTTTCCCTTGTACTTCTCAAATTCTGGCACCTTAAACTTCACTGACACTTTTACATTAGGAACTAAACAGAGTTCACTGACGTTCTGCCCGAATAATTCTTTCCCTCGAAGAGCCTTCATTTCCTTCCGTATCTCGTTGAATTGGTCCTTAAAGTCATCCAATCGGTCATAGAAGCCCACACTTTCACTTGGTGGAGGAACATGACGATAAAATTTATCATTAATAAACAACACAACATTCACCAAAGGAGGCGCAGTATAATGAATCTCATTCCTAGCAGCAGGAGCATCATGCAACACAGGAGGCGCAGTAATAGAAGCTGCTTGAGCAAACAGAGCAACTTAAGCATCAGGATTACAACCTTTTGGCATAAAGTTCTCAGGAATTCCCCATAAGTATCCTTGATGGATATGGTATTGAGTAGTAGTAATTGGAGTAACAGAAATGGAAACTGATGGAACCTCATAAGTAATAGTTTTTTGTTGTGGCTAAGCAGCATGAGGAGACGGGGAAGCATGTGGTGGCTGATTCTGAGCAACTACCAATGATTCTACCAAAGCAGTCAGGTTGGCCATACCAGCCCTCAAAGCGGTAACCTCTTCTTGCAGCTTGGGATTCTCTTGTTCAAGATTCTCCATCTTTTTCTTGCAATTAGCCCGAGTATTGTATCGATGAGACAACTTAATGACTGTTGAAGTAGAGAAACATAGTAAGACACCTGGGTATGAACAGAAATGAAAAATATGTGCAAATGATGCATGATATGCAATGCATATGATTTATTTATCTTTATTAATATTTCAAGGAACTCAAAGAAATTTAGATGATTCACGAATATTAAAGTACTAACACATTTTGAAATACTGAAAGTTTAATCATAATAATAACTTTAAAATGGATTACAACTTTTTGTACGAGTTTCAACAATCCTAAGTAAAAAAGAATAAAGATAGAATGCAAAATCCTAAGGAGCCAAAGCCGATGAAGATCTCTCCACATACTGACGCTTTCCAAAGAGTCTTATAATCTGAGCCTTCAACTTCTTGTTCTCTTCCGCAAACCTGTTGGCGACTTCTTTCCAGCCACTAGAGCCAGGAAGTGAGAAACTAGGTCCTGATTGAGCCTTAGAGGAAACTAAATCCTCTTTCTTCTCCATCATATCCACATCACGACTCTCAAGAATCTCTATCAAATCATCCTTATCTTTTAATTCTATTTGGTAGAACATCTCTAAAGTCTGAAACTTATTATTCCATGCTTCCTTCTCTTGCTGCATCCTAACCAGGGCAAGTTAAAGCTCTTCCATATCATCTAAAAGGGAAGGAGTAGTCCTCACAAACATGTCAGGTATGGGTTCTTCACGAGAATATGGCATCTTCAACTAAATTTCCCTTGCTTGTACCCAACAAAGATGAGGCTCCAAAGAAACAACTCCTCTTGGTACCAAATCTTTTCTACTCTTCTTATGAATATGGTGCCAAGCCTTTGAAATATCTTCCTTAGCTCCTTATGATCCTCTCATTCTTTGAGAAAGAAACCACTCAGATGAATATTATTTGGCTTGTCTCTCATCCGATATCCAAGTTGACGACGCGCAAGAACGAGATTGTAGTTAATTCCTCCCTTTGTACCAAGAAGAGGTACATTGGGGAAACTACCACAACTATCAATTATCTCCACATCATAATAAGCCTGATGATACCAAACAATATCGAAATGCGTGAGAGCCGTAATCTTCGGAGCCCAACGAGGTTCCTTCTTGATATCCCAGAAAGTAACAGTCTGAGATAAGTGAGAAATAAACCACTGATCGAACAAAGGCGTGCAACAAATGATCATTCCTCCATGATAAAAATCCAGAAGATGGATGGAATAATAAGTATCTCCCAATAGTGTAGGGACTGGATTCCCAATCAAAAAATCCTAATGGCGTTGACATCCACAAATTTGTCGATGTTAGAAAATAAGAATAACCCATAGGCAAGTAAAGCAAAGATAGCCTCAAAAGCAATTGTACTCTTCATCTTGGCAAAGTAGCAGGATTTTTCCAATAAAAACTGAGCAGATAAACCTCTGATTCCTCCTTTGGTAGTCATGTTAGCCTCAATCCCAGACTTTCCTAAATGTGCCATCGCAGCAATCTCATGAAACTTAGGCTCTCCCTCTAAACCGATGAAAGGAGCACGATCGGTAACAGGTAAACCAAGTAGGTAAGAATACTCTTCCAATGCGGGCATCATTTGATAATCAAGAAAAGTGAAACACTGACACAAAGGATCATAGAACTGGACTAATGTAGAAAGAATACCCTCCTTCATCTTGAGTTTCATAAGAGGCACGATGGATCCATACTTCTTCCGGAAATCTGTAGAGCTCTCAATCTCAGGAATCAAACTCATTAGTTCCTCTATCTTAGGATCCTTGAAATTGTACTTCCGAGTCTTTCTTTTTCCAAAATCCATGGTCAAAAAGTACTTGAGATATTTGCAAAAGGTCAACTTTAAGTTCCTTGAAACAATTGTCTTAAAGAATTCTTATGGGTGCATGAATGCTTGATGCAACAATCACACACAAGATCACAAACATGGGGGGTTCATAAGTTCGACGTCATAAGCATGAAGTCAAAGGTACTACCCACAAGGTAAGGACTAATAGTTCATCATTTTTCAAACAAGGTTCTAAAAGGTTCCCAAAGTCTATATCCTTCCTTCGAATATTACCAATGTCTCTATTAACTCGGTAATTAGTAATATTATCAGTATAAACTCGTATGAGTGTAGCATCGTGTGACAAACATTTCTGGATTACACTGTCATAGTTTCTGCACTACACCTAAAAGGTCAAGTTGGGTTGAGGGTTCTACGGTCCTCAACTTCAACAGGCTCCTAGGTCGAAAGCAGCATGTCTTACTGATTACTCAGTAAACGGCACTACATTCAAAGAGGCCTCTACTGAGGGGGGGATCTCATGTCTCCTTTTTTGGGATTACTCCCTCAAAGTTAACATGACTACACCGCCCGTCCTATCTTAAGTTTTCCAAAGTTCGGGAAGAGGACTTATGAGAAATCACCAAGCACCCCTGAAAACCAAGAAAATTCAGACAAATATATATACAACACATAATATATAACAAATAATAACAATATGCAAATAAACAAAGATATGATCAACCCACTTAGAGATGGACCAGCATTTGGTCGATCTCTCCCCAATGAAGTCGCCATTTTTCTATAGCGGTATAAATGGTGAGACTAAGCCATTGGATTGACTTGGCTCGCACAGATCAAATAAAAATCACCACCGCACTTTATTATTTCCAGAGGAATGAGAAAAGAGCGAATAACCCAAAAAAGAGGGGGATAAAATCTAGGTACGGGGGTTGGTTATGCAAAGGGAAGGTATTAGCACCCTAAACATCTACAGTACTCTGCAGGAACCTCTTTGAAAATTTGTGTATTTTGGATATAAGTGTTGTATACAAAAATAGATGGTGGAGATGAGAAGAGAAGTATTTTTTATAACTTTTTACACCCTCCGCGGTTGCGAACCTTTAGTGTCTATGTACCATCTTCTGTGCAATAGGGTATCAGGGTACTCGTAGTTCACCTTTAAAATTTTTAAAACACAAGTGTGTTGGTTAATTTTAAGAGATGAGACATCATCGTCATTTCCGAGTGGAAAACATACTTACTATCCATGATTATGAGAAAGGAGAATTTGCATCATCTCAAAGTGGAGGATATAGCTTGGATTTTAAAATCAACAAAGCCTCGCTCAACACCCAAGTGAAAAACATCTCACTTCACTATATATCGTAGAAGTATAGTAGCTTGCATCACTATAAGGATTGACAAGAGTATAATTTTTTGAGAAATTTTTTAAAGTAAAAAGCCAAAGTGGCAAAATAGTTTGAATGAGATTGATTTACTTTTAGTCTTCTCACAAACATGTCAAAATATTATTAAGTTGATTAAAGTTTGATTAAGAAAATATTTTCAAAAATGCATGGACCTAAGTCTAAGTTTATTGTGAAAGCGATTCAAGTTAGAAAACAAAAGTTTTGAAAAGGAGGGAGAAGATTTTTTAAATTAAAGAAGATGGGAAGAGATGAATGGAATATCCTAAAGCATAAGCTAAAAGCTAGCTGTTGTACCCCAAAATTTGCCCTCTCATATTATCAAGATTTTCCTCACAAGACTTCTTGGACTCAAGACCAATTTAGGGTTTGCTCAGCTTAAGACATCTCCTTGCACTAATAACCTGAAATTAGGGTTTGAGTTTGCACAAGGATTTTTAGATCATCAATGCTTCATGTGACCTTCATACACCATCTTTGATCCCTAATATTGCCCATGTCAAGTTTCAAGTCTTGAATCACATTTTTGCCCAGTCAATTGGACAGTTGACCTAAAAATCAGCTGTATCGGGGAAAAAGTCAACCATGGCCAATTTACAGTCAAACTTCATAATTTTTTATCGACAAAAAAATTTTAGACTCCTATGTACCATTTGATCAAGTTTGGATCACAACTCCTCAAGAAATTTGATCAGATCATCAAAAGGGCAAAATGGTCAAAATTAGGGTTTTGACTGAGGAAGGGCAATTTCTGATTTTTAACCTAGCCAATGACCAATTGGGTTCAAGCATGATTTCAAGGACTCAACGGCATCATCTTGACCTAATAACATAGTTCAAAGGATCTCAAGTACATAGGTTTGACAAATGAATTTTGCAGTCAACTGATCAAAAGTCAACTGTGCACTGAAAAGTCAAACTTTGACTTTTTGGTCAAAATCAAGTGCCAAAGGTCATAATTCATCAATATGTGTCAAAATATGAAACTTTTTGATCAAGAAAATCAATTTTGCAAATTAGGGTTTCAATTTGAAAATTTTTCATAACTTAGAAAATTTCTAAGTATGGAAAATTTCTTATTTTTCCCCAACTTTCCACAACTTTTTTACCATGATGCAGTTGGATTCAAAGAAAACTTACAACATGAAAGTTGTAGTCCTCCATGAAATATACAACTTTTATTCATAAAGTTTTCCCAAAAGATTCTTGGATCTCAAGTTATGATTTTGTGAATAGGGATCCATAAACTTTTTAACTTAGTGAAATTTGCCCTAGTTTAGGCAGATTTTTGACCTAACTTCACGGCAACTTTTCACCTAGTTCCAAGAGGTATCTAAAGTTGCATTTCAAATATGGATTATAGATATTGTTGCAAGCTTTCCAAAATGTCCAAGAACTCTCCAAGATCATATGTGGTTAGGGAGAATCGAAGAAGAGAAAATGGCAATTTGTCACTTTTGTTCAAGCCATTTTCACAATGGTTCAAGTTGCAAATCAGATCCTAGCATGCTTGTACCTTGTATTACAGGTCCTAATCCCTTATACACTCCATAATTAAATGTAAACTCAATGGATAATGGCTTTGTTTTTACTTTTGAAGCATTGCACAATGAATTAATCCATAAATAGCATAAAGTTCACAATACTACTTTGATAAAGCATGCTTTTTGCAACTTTGCAATTCTTGAGAAATGGACCTGATATTGTGTTGCAAGCAAGATCCACAAATATCAGGTAACTTGTACCAACTCTCTGCAGCCCATAAGCTAGCCTGTACAGGCCTTTGGCATTGTCACTTTCAACTTTCTTCAAAAGCAAGAAAACTGGCAAAAGTCAAGATAACTGGTCCATCTGATAAAGAGAGGTTTTGGCTTCCTTCTAAAACAACTTCAGAAACTTGTTGCAAGCCAATACACGGTTGCCTAACATCCCAAACACTCTCAAACACCAAAATCACATTTTTCTGTCCAAACAGGGCAGCTCCTGCAAATTTCTTGCCAACTCAATATTGGCTCGTGCGTTTCTTGATTCAACACTTGAAACACCTTCCATACATCACATCTAAACTATCCAGGCCCTTGTCTTGCAACTGTAACTCCTGTTTCAAGCTTCACCATTTTCATTTTTGAAGGTTGCAGGTTGACTTCTACAGGAAGTTTCAAGCATCCTCAAGGCAAGCTGAGCATTGGGATAGCTTGAGGGAACTTCAAGGAAGCTCACACGATCTTCAGGCCTCACTCAAAGCCCCCACATTGCCATATCCAAACTCAGCTGAACAAGGTATTTTTCAAAGTTCTATCTCCTTATTTAGGCATCCTTAGGTCACGATTTGTGAAGCAAAAATGTAGTCCTTAACTTGCTGAAGCTGTACATATGCATACTTTCCATTTATATTAACTGAGTAGTGAGAATTTGAAGCTTGAAGTTCATAAAAAAACTAGGTCAGAAATTAGGGGTGATTAAATTCTCCATGACCATTGAGAGTTAGATTATGTTTTTTATATCACTAGAATCGTGAGATCATGAGCTACATGTTTTGTGTTATGGGTTTTTGCTTTTGTGCACGTATGTGAGAGTTGCAGGTTTGTACATGGGATGCGCGTGCGAAGCCAAGGACATGGATGAAGTTGGTGTTCTGGGCCTGGCGCCTTGGGCCTGTTATTTTTCACACCCCTCATATTCCTATTTGCACCCCCTGACCTATTTTCTTATATTTTTCATATTTTCTTTTCATTTTTATATTTATTGCTTTTATTTATTTTTCTGAACATGAAAAAAATCTTGAAAAATATTTTCTTTATTTTTTTCATTTTTATTTTATTTTTTTATTATTTTTTGGCATAAAAAATAGTTTATTAGTAATAATATACTTTATTTTCTTAAATAAATTGTGAATATATTTAAATAAATATCATACATTTTTATTTTTATTATTCATATACATAAAATATTATTTCCACACATATTTTATTTTTTAATACTTGTAAATATTTTTATTTATTTATTTCTTGCACATAAATGAATAAAATAAATGATATAGAACATATTTTCTTTTAAATCAAAAAATTAGGGTTTCCCCTTCAAAAAATAATAATATTATTTTTTTCTTATTTTGAGGACTTAAAAAATTTATTTTTATCATACATAAAATAAATACAAAAACATTTTTGCATCCATGCATTTTATTGCATATTTAAATAATTGTTCATTTATTTATTGTACAAAAATTCAATTGGGTTGTAATAGTTATTTTAGGGTTTATTTTGAGCAATATCCCCCATTCAAAACTTGTATCCTCCCTCCCATAATATTGTTGTAATAGATTAGATTTACTTTACACAATTTATCGCATTATATACATGTTTAGTAAATTAGGGTTTGTATGATAAAGACAAAAATCAAACAAATAACATGACCTAATCCAAGACAAAAATGCATGTAAAATGACAACACATTGCACACAAGCACCCCTAGGGTTTCACCCACTTTGTTGCCTTAAAAATGGCCATGGTATGCATGCAAGGTATCTTGACAAAACAAAACAAAACAAAAGATCATAGTCCCTCGATGACGCTATCAAAAGGTTGCCTATACAAATGATCTTAGTCCCTCAAAATGCTAAAGATACTTGGCACCATTGCTATCATGGTCATACGATGACCCACGCCCGTCCCGTTTAACATCCAAAGATAGGGTTGTCTACCAAAACAACGGTAGGTCAACAATGTCAAAGGAATAAAAATGTACAAGAAAGACTTTTGAGTTGGTAGATGCTCCTAGTTACTTGATCAATTTGCAAACAATCCTTGCTATTTTCAAATAAACACACACACATTTTCAAAATATTTCCAAACAACTTTCAAAACATTGAAACATTTTTCAAAAGACAAACACCTTTGTATACATTCTTACGAACGAGAATCATTACAAAGATTGCCTAAACAAATGCCTCTTTTCAAAATACTTTCAAAACCACACAAAGCACCATTTCAAACAATTGGAAAAGCAAAGCAAGTGATCTAAACAAGTAACTCAGAGCCCATGGATAACCATGGATAAAAAGGGTGCTAGCACCTTACCTTTTCATAATCTACCCCCCGAACTTAAGAAAACATCTCAAAGGTTTTTCCTGTGCTTTTTTTACCTTTCCTTTTGGATAAAATAAAAGTCGATGGCAACTCTTGCTAAACCGAAATATTTGCGACGAAACGCAAAACCTCAAGTCAGTTCTCCCACCGTATCACACTAGGGAAAAGAACCATCTAACCAACAAGAAGCCAACACTTGACATAAAGAGTCAATATAGAATTCCCATCCTTTAGATTGAAACCAAGCAAGAAAAGATACTAAACCTCTTAAGAATACCAAGATTTAGATGCATAAAGTCTTCATAAAAATTGGGCAGAGTAATAGTTGTATACAGAGGAATTCCAATCACAGACAAAACATATAATCAGGATAACCTGCACACAAAGAAAATCAACCCAATGTCTCGGGGTAAACCCCAAGAACTCCAGACAAAATAACAATCAGAGCCACAAGGTATTAAGAGCATCAAAAGCTTCTAATCCTAAGTGCGAGAGGTCCACAACTCCATAATGGCAAGGATAAGTAACCTTAAAGTTTTTTTTTTGTTCAAGTTGGTTATTAAGTGTCTTCAAAAAGAAAATGAAAGCTCAAGTGAGCAAAGATGAAGAAAGAAATAAAGATAAATGCTCAAGTGAGCAAAGATAAAAAATAACATGAAATGTAATGCCAAAATAAATGGTACATAAAAGTAAAAGCATAAAGTAAAAGAATAAAATAAAAGTACAAAGTAAAAGTCAATTGTTAGTGAATTAGAGATTAAAGTTAGCTGAATGACCAACTTGAAACTTGCATTTGAAAACTCATTAGAAGATTGATAAAATCAAAGCTTCTCAACAATAAGTTTCATTTGCTTTTGTCAAGTATATCATTCATTTCAAATTCTCGAGGCGACAACATATGATCAACGATGTTTAAATGATTCGCTTAGACCAAAGTTTATGAAGGTTCATTAGAGGATTGATAAGACCAAAGCCTCCTAACAATGAATCTTAAGGTTATTGGATCAAAGGTTTCCAATTAAACATATACGGGCTTGCAAACATAGGTTTGTGCCACAAATGATTATTTCTCGAATCGGGACAAAATTTAGCGCTATGTTAAGCAATCGTAGGTGGACTTATGTAGAAGTCGCACCTATTTTAAGGCCGGTCAATAGAAATTTATGTACTACACAAGTCTTGAGATGTGATAGAAACCACACTCATAAAACTTATAGCACAAGAAAAAGTCAAAGAAGAAATAAGATGAAGAAAAGATATTTGAACCAAAGAATTTAATCAAACTATCTTTAAAATTATTCATCCATTATTGTGGAGTTAAACTCAACACTCAAGATCCAATGATGTTAATCAAGCTCATGATTAAAAATGACATAGTTCAAGCTCAGTCAGATTATATTCAAAAATAAAATTGCATTTAATAAGCAAAATAGAATAAGAAAATGAGTTTAAATTGTTTTTTAAGTGAAAATGAAAGACAGAATAACAAATTATATTCAAAGTATCAAATAAAAATTAAAAGAAACCATAGAAGAGTCAGAGATGATCTCAAGTATTTTTACAAAAAAATTGGTATTTTTTTTAAAATCAGAAAAGTATTATTAAATTATTTAATATCACTCATGTAAGTGAAAAATGATTAAAAAATAGTAAAAATATGAATAAAATTCTAGAAAAATTCCAAAAAGTCAGAAATAAAGAAACGATTTTTATGAATTTTTTTCATAATTTAAAAATACGAAAAAGTATTTTTAGAACAATTAAAAACAATTCATACAAAAGAAAAATCATAAAAAATACCAAATCTGAAAATAAAATCATGAAAAAATAAAAATCAAAAAGAGAATATTTGAAAATATTTTTTTGGGTCAGAAATGAATTTTCTATGATTTTTTGAAGTTTAAAACAATTAAATGCAAAAATCAGAAAATAAAAATAAAAGTAAAAAAAATAAATATGGACCATTAGATGAAAGTCAAAACGCTGTGCATATCATGGTCTATTTTAAAAATCACACCAAATCAATTTTTAATAATTAAAAATAACTTAAAATCTGGCACGTTGGATGAAGTCTGACTAATGAAAGTAATCAGATCCAAGGATTCACAAAACACGTGTATGGTAAGGCAAGCACACTGGATAGGATTAAAAAAATGCATGTCACGTTATCATTGGTTGAAGCACACATAGATCGTCTTCAATCTTCAGACGTTCTAGATTGGAGTTCTACAAACTGTAAAATTAGCGAACCAGACCGGTACCATTAGATTCATCTCTCTGAGATGATTCTAATGATACCCTCTGACCAAATTTATATAAGGTGAGCAAGGCTGGATTTGGAAAAAACCAGAAAAAATAGAGAGCACGAAATTTCCAAGTATTTCTCTCAATTCTCAATGAAAATGAAAATCGTAAGAAGTATGAGAATCAGAAGGATGAGTATAGTAGAATAGAGATTTATTTGATTCGATTTGATTGAGAATCATACCTGAACGGAGTTCACCAAAATAGCTCTGAAACTTGACTTATGTAGCTTGATTCAGGTCACGATTCTTGAAGGTAAAAGCATGGCTAGCTTCAGAGAAGTTCAATGAAGCTAACTGAATGGAGCTTTTAGTGTTTTGAACATAATTTTAAATTCAGAGTTCGTGTGGGATCTAAAAAGGGTGATTTTGGCTGTTAACGCTTGAGAAAATGAGGGGAGTGAGATCCTCTATTTATAGAGAAGTGAGTGGTGCAAATATTTGAGAGAAAAATTGAAGTTTGGAGAGAAATTGGATGGAGCCCGAAAGTGAAAAATGTGTGACTCCATGTGCATCGAAACTCAGCCAATTTCTGCGTTTTGATTCTTAATTCAACTTTGGAAACTTTGTTAAACATGTTTAAAACAAAAACACATGCTAATTGGGTGTTTAGAAGCTAGATTATAGATTTCAAAATATGACTTGGAGGAAAAATGCAGGTTCAAGTAACTGACTTTAAACTCATGGTGTGCATGATTTATGAAGCATTATGAGATGATTCTTGATGCATTGGAAAGATCATGTAACACTCTTCACAATGTGCCAAGAAATAATTCATTTGGAATTTTGAGCTAGAAGTTATGTTTGGTCAAACTCAAGAAAAAATGCGATGACTTTTATACTTAGACAAATTTTAAGTTTTTTCTTCAAAAATGATCTATAATATTTTGATTTCAAACAAGGTCTTCCTTCAAAATTGAGCTTTGATCATTGGTGTTAGATTGAAGTAGACTTCCTAAATAATATTGTGAAACTCATATCACTCAAAAATTCGAAATATTGAACAAGTTGTGATCTTGTGAAATTGGTGAAAATCCATGAGATGACCTATAATATTTTGAATTCAAAAAGCATCTTGCAATTATTTACAAGCTTAGCACCAAAAAGAGAGTTAAGTTTAACATCCTTAAGATTATTATGAAAAAAGAATGAGCTCAAGATGATAAAAGTTGACCAAGTTATGATCCTTTGAAGTCACATAAAAGAATTTGATGGTCTATCTAGAAGACTTGTAATTTATCTCAATCATTAGTGATCTTCCATATAAAATTTTCTTGAAACTATTGAAGTGATTTGTTAATAACTCTTTAAAGAGAAAAATATCTTTGGAATCACTCAAAAATCTCAAAAGATGAACAAGATGTAGCCCTTAGAAGTTCAAAATCCTAGCTCCTAAAGCATCAAAATGACTTAGAACTCCTTTCAACTTTTGACAATCTTTCTTGCACAATTGCTTTTGTCATGTGAAGAGAAGTTGTTGTGGATGATAATAAGAACCCATAACAAAAATAATCACTTCCAAATGTTAAAAATTGAGAAAGTTGTACACTTGTAATCAAGAACTTGTCAAATTAGGTCAAATTTCTTGAATCAATCTTGCATCTCTTGAATTGAGTTGTAGGGCCTAAGCGAGCACAACTATTTAAAACCTTTGTTTTCCCTGCATTTTTTCTTTTTCATGCATGCATTCCCTTAATAAGTAAGCATTAGATATAACACATCATTTGATTAGAACAACAAGAGTGGATCCTGTGGAGTACCACAGACGTGAGGGCTGCTAATACATTTCTCTTGCGTAATCAACTTCCGTACCATTTCTCTTGGTCGTAAGATCATCTTATCCATCCTTTTGAGATTTTCTTGATATTTTCCCCTCTTTCGAATAAATAAAGTTTGGTGGCAACTCTATATTTTTTTCGCGACGCAACAACTCGATGATATCCCATAAATAAAAACAAGTTGTAAATTTGAACAATATATATATATTGTTTCGAGGATTATAATTTATATCCCATCCATACTATAGTTTCTTTACATAACGAGCTGGGTTGCAAGAAAAAAACAACATATTTAGATCATGAAAAGACTCCAATTATTCTTGTTCGACCATTTATGCTGACTAGTCAATGCAATTTTGATATCGGGACAGGTAATCTGACACTGAAATCATTTGATAAGGAGATAACTTTGAAGGTGTTAGAGATCAAAAAGCAGGGTGCAGGTGAAAAGAATCAAGCTTTAGCTGGTATGATCAAATTAGAAGGAGATAACAGAAGTTTAAAATCATCCTCAGAGAAAGTCTTCAGCATAAGTGTTAGAACAGGATTGGTTCTGATCATATCTCAGTGTTTTGATGATAACAATAAATTATATTTTATATAATTGATACTCTGATGTACGTTTTTAACTATTTCAGTTAATGTTCTGACAGAAGCATCTTGAAGTGCTGAGCTGAAAATAAATGAAGAAGTTCTTTGATGAAAGAACCATTTTAAGCGCAAGTGCTGATACTGATGTTGTCTCTGATAATGTTCTGACATAAGCATCTTGATGTGTTGAGCTAAAAATAAATGAAGAAGTTCTTTTGATGGAAGAACCATTTGTTTTAGCACAAGTGTTGATGCTGATGCTGACTCTGGTAATATAATTATTTAATTACATCTTCTAACGCTTAGCAAGTTTCTGTGTAAGTTGTTTCAGAAGTTTCTTGAAAGCAAGTGTTGTTCAGAAGATCTTAGAAAGCAAGTGTTGTTCAGAAGATATTTGAAAGCAAGCGCTGATCAGAAGTACTTAGAAAGAAAAACATTGTTTAGAAGATATGCAAGCATGTTCTGAATTCAAGACGTGAAGCCAAGTTCTGAAAGAATGAAAAAGCTAACAAGTCTTGTCAAGCTTCAGGAAACATGTTCTTACATAGTGTCGTTTGTTCATTTAATGCAAAGACGGCTACATGCACTCAAGTGTCTACGCTAGTGCATTGGAAAATGGAATAGTGCAAGGAAACACGCAAATATTTAATGCTCTCCATTTGAAGGCAGCAACAGTCATGTTTCTTCATGCTATATATAGAAGAACATTAATTGCAAGCCAAATAACGCTCAACAAAATGCACAAACGCACAATTGCTGAATCTCTGAAAGATTGAACAACTGAAGTTCTGAATAGAACTGAACAAATTCAAAAGAAGCAAGAACAACGTGAAAGATTCTGGGCTCACAAATTCATTATTCATACACTTTGTGCTATAATATTCTTAGTGAAAAATCACAGTTGTGATATAGCTTTCTTATAAGCAAACTTTGTTTTACTATCTGTAAAGATTTATATCTTGTAATTGTTCCTTGAGAGACCAAGGTTGGTCAGAATTCTCAAGTAGACTAGGACTAGTTTAAGTCTTAGTGGTGTGAGTCACTTGTAAGGTTACTTGTGCATTGTTAGTCACAACAGTTGTTGTGTGATTGTAATCAGTTGATTATAGTGGATTAATTCCTTGTTGAGAAAGGAGAAATCACCTTGGCGGATGGACTGGAGTAGTTTGAGTTCAAACGAACCAGGATAAAAATAACCTTGTCTTTCCTTTATTGTTGTGCCTTTAAGAAAAATAAAAAGAGAAACTTATTCAACCCCCCCCCCCCCTTCTAAGTGTTTTCTCCACCTTCAATTGGTATCAGAGCCTGGTTCTGAGCTCAACACTTAACTGTGTCAGGAAACGATCCAGAAGAAAACATAAATGGCTACTGAGCAAAACAAAAATAGTTACAACAAACCTCCAGTGTTTGATGGAGAAGATTTTGATTATTGGAAAGATAGACTAGAAAGTTTCTTTCTAGGTCATGATAGTGACTTATGGGATATAGTCTTGGATGGTTACAAACATCCTACTGACTCAGAAGGAAATATGATTGATAGGAAAAATATGGACAGACAACAAAAAGCTGATTTCAAAAATCATCATAAAGCTAGAAATATTTTTCTAAATGCTATCTCTAAAGTGGAATATGAAAAGATTATAAATAGAGATACTGCACATGATATGTTTGAGTCTCTTAAAATGACTCATGAAGGAAACGCTCAAGTGAAGGAGTCTAAAGCCCTGGCTCTCGTCCAGAAGTATGAAGCCTTCAAGATGAAAGAAAGTGAATCTATAGAAGATATGTTCTCAAGGTTCCAAACTCTGATTGATGGCTTGAGAGTTCTGAACAAGGGATATTCTAAGGCAGATCATGTTAAGAAGATCATCAGAAGCTTACCCAGAAGATGGGCACCTATGGTCACTGCTTTCAAAGTCTCAAAAGATCTAAACAACATGTCTCTTGAAGAACTCATTAGTGCTCTCAGAAGTCATGAGATAGAACTTAATGAGCACGAGCCTCAAGAGAAAGGTAAGTCCATTTCCCTTAAATAAATTATAAAATATGAAACTAAAGCTTTTCAGGGTAAAGAAGAAAACTCTGAAGAATCTGCTTCAGAAGAAGATGCACTATCCTTGCTCTCAAGAAGGATCAATCAGTTGTGGAAGCACAAGCAGAAGAATTTCAGAAATTCCAGAAGAACAGGAAATGACTCTGAACAATCCTCTGGACACAGAATATCAAGTAATAGAATCATTACCTGCTATGAATGCAATAAACAAGGTCACTACAAAAGTGAGTGTCCAAGGCTTCAGAAGGAGAAACATAAAGGGAAGTTAGTTAAGGAAAATAAGAAAAGTCTTATGGCAACATGGGATGATTCTGAATCTTATGAAGACAAAACAGAATCAGAAGATGAACAAGCCAATATAGCTCAAACCAACAACTTATCAGATGTCTCAGAATCCTCTGAATCGGAATCAGAATCAGACACTGAAGAGGTATTCCCTGACTTCGCTGTTAATTTCACTAAATCTGAACTAGGAGAAAGTCTGAGTGAAATTCTGGAAAGATATCAGCAGCTTCAAGTCAAATTCAGGAATCTGAAAAAGGATCTTGCTTCTGACTCTGAAGTAACTAAGAGTCTGAGATCAGAAAACTCTGAGTTAAAAGAAAAGATTTCAAAACTAGAAAATGATCTACAAAACTCTCAGAAGGAAATAATCTCAGAAGATCCTAGTAATGCTGATAAGATCATAAAGAAATATGATCAAAGTTTTCATAAGTTTCTAGCTAAAAACATAGATAGAAGCAAAATGGCTTCAATGATCTATGGAGTTAGCAAGAAAGACAGAATAAGTATAGGATACAAAGGCAAAGTAACTCAGCCTAAGAAAGTTAAGGATCTGGTTATCAAACATACTCCTCTCTATTCTCACTTCACCACTGGGCACACACATCATATTAAATATACATCTTACTCTGGAAACTCTTATGCTAAACCAAAGTTCAAACAGAACTTTAAATATTCTAACCCAAGAGGACCCAAAAAGATATGGGTACCAAAAGACAAAATCATCTATGTTGCAGATATTTTTAACAACAAGGTTGATACTCCAGTACTAACACCTGGACTCTGGATGCTATCTACTCATAAAGGAAAGAAAGCATATGTTCCAAGGCCTGGAATCTAAAAGATTCTAAGGTTTCAGAGGTAATCAGAAACAGAAGATTACTGGCTCTGAAACTATTGGAAACAGGAATGGAAATACTACATCTGAAGCTCTGAACAAAGCTTGTCTAAAAGGAAAGTTTTCAGAACTTTCTTTTAATTTATAAAAAAGTTAATTCTTCCTCTAGGCCACTAGAAATATCTTAAATTTCAATCTTTTTGAATGTACGTGTTTTTATTCTGAACAAGTTGATTCTAAAAGCACAAAGGTGTTTTCTGCTTGGATACTCTGAACGCTCAAAAGGCTATAGAATATACAACACAGAAACTCTGATTGTTGAAGAATCAATCAAAGTCAGGTTTGATGATAAGCTTGGCCAGCAATAGCCATAGCAAATTGATATTTCTGTAGGTACAGAAGACCATCCCTCAAACTCTAAAACTTCAGAAGCAAAGGAAGACTCTGAAGCTAAGAAAAAGTCAGAAGCAAAGGAAGACTCAAAAGATCATCCTCTTGACAATGCTCTGGATAATCTCAGAATCTCTGAACAACCCACTCAGAAAAGATAAGTTCTCAGATGATTTGAATGAAAAGTCAGTCAGAAGTTTTTAATCTTTATGATACTCAGAAGTTCATTAGATCAAACAGTTGTCCCATGAAACCTTCAGGAGAAGAACACTTGGCGTGTTTCTGAAAGGTCACGCGTGCTAAGCTATTGACTCTGTTCTAGGTAACTATTATGATTTGATTAAAATCTCACGTTTTCACCTTACTTTTCAATTTCATTAAATGCTAAGTCATGATTAGATTCTTTTTAATTAAATTTTTATTAAATACTTTTTTTACAGTTTTATTTTTTAAAACCTATTTCTGAAAAGTCTTCTTAAATACCTTTGTGAAAACCTTTCTCACTTTTTACCGTCTCTTTCAAAACTCAAACGTTTCTGTGCATTTTTCTCTGAAACCAATTTTTCTTCTCTCAAACCAAATTGCTCCAATGGCTTCCTCCTCCACTCATTCTGAGAACATTCAATCTGAGCAATACATTGTTCCTGAGAGAACCACTCTCATACCAGTGGATAGCTTAGAGGTTATAAGTGAAATAATGGTGGACTTTGAGAATCTTAAAGATAATGGTTTTGATCTTCTTCCCGCTGTTGAGTTTCAAGATTGGGGAAACTTCTTCGACCGTCTAGTTGGTCCAGTTTTTCCTCGTCTTGTTATAGAATTCTGGATTCATGCAATTGCTTCTCCAAAGGTCATCCTCTCTTTCGTGATGGGTAAGGAAATCTCCATTACTGAAAACCTAATCAGAAAACTTCTAGGTTTTGAAGGAACTGGAGTTACTGGAATTGCTAATGGAAGAATGGGAATGTCAAAGGTTTATGCGGAAATTTTTACAAATGGGCAAGGGTCTTCAAAGGTCAGAGACTTGAAAAATAAGTATAAGATATGGGAAAGAATAATCCATGGTTGCATTCATCATAGGAAGGAAACTAGCTCTCCAGACTATATAAATGCTGACCAACAATACTTGTTGTTCTGTCTTAGAACAAATATCAAAATTGATTTACCCAATCTCTTGTTTGATCATCTCTAGACTCATGTGAAAGAAATGAGAGAAGCAGAAAGAATGAAGAACCCAAAATCCAAAAGGAATTGGATTCCAACGGGGAGACTGATTTCAGACATTCTGACTGAGAATGGTCTGATTGCTCACCTGGATGAAGAGAATTTGCTAGGAGAGTTAAAGCCTACTTGTGGAAAGGTTCTGACTGGCAAGAAATTGGTGAAGAGGAAGATTATAGACAAGCTGCTGATAGAACCAACGCCTTTTGTGTCAGCAACTGTTAAGAGAAGGAGGATTCAAATTGATGATTTTCCACTGCTCAACTCAGGTGATCACCCATGCATCATCATGTATTACATTCAAATCTGTAAAGAAAGTGGAACACCCATTGATCATGCCTGGCTGCAAGGAAGACACGAAGCTGCTCCATATGTTGTTCTTCAGCAACCTTTGAAGAGGAAAGCTGTTGAAGGACCTTCTGCCAGACCTCAGAAGAATAAGAAGAAATTAGGTACACCAGCTAAAACTGTATTTGTTTATGATTCTGAAAATATATCTACATCTGTTGAACCCCAAACCCTAGGAGACATAGATGTTGATATAGACCTGACCATACCCTCTGATCCTATTGTTGAAAATCCTCAAAGAAATCAAGTTTTATCATACTTGAGTGATTTTGACTCTGATGATTATTCTGAAACACAAACAGAACCCTCTCACTCAGAACCCTTTCAAACACCTGCTGAAAATATTTCTAGACCTCCTCCCAGACCATTATCACCCAGACCTACTGGATGGTATGATGCTGGCTCTTGGAGAATACCAGGAATCAACGAACCTCTGGCCACTCTAAAGCCTCCATTCAACCTACCTTCTGAAAACATTTTTTCCTCAAACAGAACACAAACACAAAATCCTTCCCCAACTGCTGACAACACCATAATCATTTCACATGACATCACACCACCCACATCTCCACAACTTCCAACTCCTGACTCACCAGTGATTTCACCGCCTCACATTACAGAACACCAAAATCATGAACCATCTGAACCATCACCATCAAACGAACCCTATGAAACTCTCAATCCATCAGAAACACCTAAACCCTCTGAACAATCTGAACAACCTGACCAATCAACAACTCCTGAACAAACAGTAAATCCTGAACCAGCTAACTTTCTAAGAACTGTAGTTGATTTTGAATCACTACAATTTCTGAAAAATAAAACTTTCAAAAAGGTTATCCCAAAACCTGTTCATCCAGATGTAAATATATTATTTCAGAATTTTTTAACAGAAGTTCAAGCATGGGTGAACCTGCTGAAGGAAGACCGCACCAGAAATGTGAACCCAGCTACAACAGATCTTCTATGGGAAACTTTCAGAAGAACTTTTGATGCTGGGTCATTGAAGCTGCAAGATTTATGTCACTCTCAGATGATTGAGAACTTCTCCAAGCATCTGCATGCTTTTCAGTCAGAAGTTGCTGATATTTGGGACAAGAAGTCTTCTCTAATGATTGCTGATGCTCCAGCTGATGAAATGGACATTTCAAAAGATGAATCTGAAGAATCCTCTGAAGATTCAAATCCTCTGGCAATTGTTCTGCTGAATCAGCCTTCTGCAAAAGCTGCACCTGAACCAATGCCAACTCTTGTGATGGATATGGGCACTCTTCTACCAGCTTTTGTTCGTTCTGACTCAACGGTTGCTACTCCAAAGGCTGTTTCTGCTGAAGCTTCTACATCCTCTGATCCTACTTCACTTGTAATGAATACTCTGAATGAGCTCAAGAGGGATAACGAAGCTATTCATGAGCGTTTGGATAAGCAAGATCAGACAAACCAAGAAATCAGAACATGGATGATGAAACAAGAGGAATCTGCATCTGAGATCAAGAATCTTCTTATGGCCCTTGTTTCTAAGAAATCTTAGTGTCTTTTTGTTTCTTATTTTTTGTTTGTTTTCTTGTGGAAACCTCTGAATCTTTTATTACAAAATAACTTCTTTTTACGCTCTTCAACTATTTTTATATACTTTTTGATTATGCCAAAAAGGGGGAGAAAATAAGTATTTTGATCTAATCTCTGATTAACAGTTATGAGACTAAGTCAAACATTCTAAAAAAATACAAGATTTCTTTCTATGTTTTAAAGATCCTTGCAGGTATCATTTAAACTCTAGAAGTTTATTTCAAATTAACATTATCTTCAAAAGAACCTGATGAAGAAATCTCAGAAGAAAAATTCCAAAGCTCTGATAAAAATTCTCAGGAAGTTTTTCTTATAGAAATATTTATTTCAGGGGGAGATTCCTATCTCTTATTCAAATTTATTTCTATATATGAATATATTTTTGTCATTGTAGGTGTTTAGGTATTGGCTTGCATTTTTGGTAAATCCCAAGTGTATGTGTGAATGTCATGACTGATGTCACAACATTCTAGTTCAGTTTGTACTGACTCATTAGGTACCTTTTGCAGAAAAATATTGTAATTCAAATACTGATGTTTATAAGTGTGTATCTGAGCATGTTTGCAAAATGATCACATTTTTCTAAATCAGTAGACAGGTTTTCTCAGATGTCATAACAGATGTTATGACATCCTGTTCTGAACTAACAGGATTGCAGGATTGGATAAGTCTGAGTTTTTTCAGGAAATAACTCAGTCCTTTCTGAACAGAATCCTGCGTTTTCTGAGGGGTAACCTAGCTCAACCCTAACCTGGTTAATAAAGTCATGTGACCTGGTCTTTAGGTCAAACGGAATTAACCCTAGGTTTTTGGAAACCCTAACTGAAGTTGCAGCTGCTATATATTCAACAGAGCTGCTGTTTTTCAAGGATCTCTGCCGATTGATTAGAAGATCATTTTTGTAATCTGTATAGATTTGTTTAATTGTACTCCAAGCAATTATCATTGTGATAAGTGCCTTGGAATAGGTTTCTATTTGTAAGGGTTGTGTAGCACTCAAAGCTTTGAAGCAAGAGTGTTTGAATGTTCCTTGACTAAAGCTGTGAAGCAGAGTCAAGTTAGTTGTGTACATCACTCAAAGCTGTGAAGCACGAGTGATTGTGTTGCTTGATTAAAAAGCTGTGAAGCTTAATCAAGTGTGTGTTTTTGAAGAGTGTCTTCATCAATTCTTAAGTCAAAATTGGTTTATGTATCACTGCTGTGATTGAGGGGGAGTGAGTAGGAACTCAGGTTTAAGTTGTACTTAGATTAGAATTGCATTGGGTAGGTCTTAAGTGAAGGAGATAAACTGGTTGGTTTATTCCTGAATTAACATCTCTTATAGTGGATTCTCTCCCTGGCTTGGTAGCCCCCAGAGTAGGTGTTGTTGCACACTGAACTGGGTAAACAATTGACTGTGTTCTTTATTGCGTTTGTATTTACTGTCATATAGTAAGTCAGATACGGTGTCATAACATTGAACGTGACATTGAGTATCTGCAGCCAGAATTTCAATTGGCATCAGAGCAGGCACCCTGCCTGTATTACTGGGTGAGATCTAGGGATATCACTTTCTGGCACTATGGACAAAGAAGGAGTTTTTGGAAATAGACCACCCATTCTGGATGGAACTAATTATGACTACTGGAAACCTCGTATGATTGCCTTCCTAAAATCTCTGGACAAAAAGGCTTGGAGAGCTGCTGACAAAGGATGGATTCATCCCACCATAACTGAGATAGATGGGACAATCAGTCTGAAGCCTGAGGAAGATTGGAGTAAAGAAGAAGATGAGTTAGCTCTGGGAAATTCAAAAGCTTTAAATGCCTTGTTCAATGGAATTGATAGAAACATTTTCAGACTAGTACATCAATATGAACTGGCCAAGGAAGTTTGGGACACTCTCAAAACTACTCATGAGGGAACTTCCAAAGTAAAAATGTCAAGGCTTCAGATGTTGACCACCAAATTTGAGAATCTAAAAATGATGGAAGATGAAACCATTCATGAGTTTCACATGAACATCTTGGAGATTGCCAACACCTCAGGAGCACTGGGAGAAAAGATGTCAGAAGAAAAACTGGTAAGGAAGATTCTCAGATCCTTGCCTAAAAGATTTGCAATGAAGGTAACTGCCATAGAGGAAGCCCAGGACATTAGCAAGTTGAAAGTGGATGAACTTATTGGGTCTCTTCAGACTTTTGAGATGGGGATCACTGATAATGGTGACAAGAAGAACAAAAGCATAGCACTTGTATCCAAAACTGATGTTGAATACAAGGAGGATGAAGAAGAAAACATATCAAAAGCTATTGCCATGCTTGGAAGACAGTTCAACAAACTCATCAAAAGAATAGATCCAAAGTCAAGGTCTAATGTTCATAACATTCCCTCTAACATTGACAGTTCCAGCAGAAGACCAAGGTCAGAAGAGAAGGGAATTCAAGGCAGAGGAATTCAATGCCATGGCTGTGAAGGATATGGGCATATTCGAGCTGAATGTCCTACCTTTCTTAAGAAACAAAAAGGAATGACTGTTACTTGGTCTGACTGTGATTCAGAAAGTAATTCTGAAGAAGAGACTGTCAAACGAGTTACTGCTTTAACTGGTGTTTGTACCTCTGAAAGTGACATCAGTGATGAAGAGGTGACTTTTGAAGAACTGGCTGATACTTACAAGAAATTGTGTATCAGAAGTGCTGAAGTCTGTGTGCAGAATGAGAAACAATCAAAACTCATTATAAAGCTGGAGGCTGAAAAAAGGGCAAATCTTGAAACTATAAGTCATCTAGAAGGAGAAGTTCAACTGCTGAACTCACAACTGAATCAAATGACCAAATCTGTCAAGATGTTGACCAATGGAACAGACAAATTGGAAGAGATCCTTCAGGTAGGACAAAATGTGGGAAATAAATCTGGACTAGGATTTATGGAAGCAACGAAATCTGGTTCTGGTAAGCAAATGTTAAAACAGATGTCTCAACACAACTCTCGACATCAGGAACAGAAACATATGAGGAAAAGGTACCAAAGATGGAAATGTCATCATTGTGGTAGATATGGCCACATAAAGCCCTTCTACTTCAGATTACTTGGATACTCCTCAAACAGCAGAGCTTATAGAGTATTCAACTCCAGAACCAAAACCATGATGGAATCAATAAATGTTGTAATTGATGACTATCATGAAGAAATAGATGTTCCATGTACTGTTGAGACATTCTTTGAGACTTCAACCCAACAAGATGACCTACCCAACTCCACCACAACAGAATCTGAATCAAAGGAAGCTAGCAAGATTCCTTCCATCAAAATTCAGAAGGATCATCCAAAAGAGCTCATCATAGGAGATCTCAATAGTGGAGTCATGACAAGATCTAGAGAAATTATCTCAAACTCCTGTTTTGTGTCCAAAATGGAACCAAGAAACGTCAAGGAAGCCTTAACTGATGAATATTGGATTGGTGCAATGCAAGATGAACTGAACCAATTCAAGCAACATGAAGTTTGGGAACTGGTTCCTAGACCTGAAGGAACTAACATCATTGGGACAAAATGGATATTCAAGAACAAGTCAGATGCTGAAGGAGTTGTCACCAGAAATAAGGCAAGACTTGTTGCTCAAGGATACACCCAGGTTGAAGGGGTTGATTTTGATGAAACCTTTGCACCTGTAGCCAGGTTGGAATCAATCAGACTCTTGTTGTCAATTGCTTGTCTTCTGAAGTTCAAGTTATTTCAGATGGATGTGAAAAGTGCCTTTCTAAATGGGTACTTAAATGAGGAAGCTTATGTGGAACAACCTAAAGGTTTTGTGGATCCAACCTATCCTGATCATGTCTACAAACTGAGAAAAGCTCTATATGGCCTGAAACAAGCTCCTAGAGCATGGTATGACAGGTTAACAAAGTTTCTCTCAGACAAAGGATACAGAAAAGGAGGCTTGGACAAAACTCTCTTTGTCAAAACTGAAGGAGGAAAGTTGATGGTTGCCCAAATATATGTTGATGACATAGTGTTTGGAGGAATGTCAGAACATATGGTTAAACACTTTGCTGACCAGATGCAGGCTGAATTTGAAATGAGTCTCATGGGAGAACTAACTTATTTTCTTGGACTACAAGTCTCACAGATGGAGGACTCAATCTTCCTGTCTCAAAGCAAGTATGCTAAGAATATTGTAAAGAAGTTTGGTATGGAGAATGCAAGTCACAAAAGGACTCCTGCTCCTACTCATCTAAAGCTTTCCAAAGATTCAAGTGGGGTTAAGGTGGATCAAAGTCTATACAGAAGCATGATAGGAAGCTTGTTGTACTTAACTGCCAGCAGACCTGATATTGCCTTTGCAGTTGGAGTTTGTGCTAGATACCAAGCTGATCCCAAAGTCAGTCATATTAATCAAGTGAAGAGAATTTTGAAGTATGTAAGTGGTACTTACAACTATGGATTGTTGTATACTCATGGCTGTGAACCAGCTCTGACTGGCTACTGTGATGCTGATTGGGCTGATAGTGCTGATGATAGAAAAAGCACCTCTGGAGGATGTTTCTTCTTGGGAAGTAATCTGGTTTCCTGGTTCAGCAAGAAACAGAATTGTGTGTCTCTTTCCACTGCTGAAGCTGAATACATTGCAGCTGGTAGTAGCTGCTCTCAAATGATATGGATGAAACAAATGCTCACTGAGTATAATGTCACACAAGATGTTATGACATTGTACTGTGACAATCTGAGTACAATCAACATATCCAAGAATCCCATTCAGCATAGCAGGACCAAACATATTGACATACGACATCACTTTATCAGAGACCTTGTAGAAGAGAAGACAATCAAATTGGAACATGTTGCCACTGAGCTACAGCTGGCTGACATCTTTACCAAGGCTCTGGATGCAAGTCAATTTGAAAACCTAAGGGGTAAGCTGGGTATTTGCCAACATGAGGAATTGTAGCAATTAATTTTGCTTAAAACAAGGACCAAAGGACTTATGCCTGTTCTGATTGGTTTAAAATTGTATTTTCTCATTTCCTACAATTCTTTTAAGAAGTTGAATAGACACTCCTTTGCTTCCTTCCTCTCTCGTCTCCTCATCAAAACCCAGTCTCTCAATCAGAAATTTCTCCTCATTTGTTGTTGGTCCTTCAAAACTGACAAAATGTCTCAAACACCATCATCATCCAATACGACCATCTCAACCTCTTCCTCTGATCAAGATTCTGGGACAATCTCTTCCTGTCTGGACTCTGACGTTCTGGAAATCTCTTCTCATAGAAAAGTGGGAACTAACCCCACCAAGGTCAAAAAGTTGAGAACAAGACATGCAGGTAATCCATCTCATGCTTCCTCTTCAGTTCCCCCTGAAATTGCAAATAGGGAAGGGACAGCCTATGTTAATCAAGCAATAGCAAAAATTGTTTCAAGAATTCTGAATGAGAACCACTCAGTTCCTGGCATTTCTGTTCCTCTGAACCAAGAAAGCTCAAATGCTGAAATAAATCCAGATGTCTCTAAGAATGTTGAGACATCAAACAAAGAGAAGAATGCTGACATTGCTCACAAGAAAAGAAAGAAGCCTGAATCCTCTGGATCTGATAACAGTGCTTGAAGGTTGATTGCTGTTTGGTGGAGTTTGGAAGTATGTTCTGTTGTTGTCTGCTACTGATCTTATTATTTTGTTTTGGATAACTGTAAAATTTTCTGAACATGTATCTTTGGCCCATTTGTGGCTAAAGAGGGGGAGAATATTTTGGTACTTGCTTAATTAGTACTTGACATTCTATTTTTCTGCTGTCACTTATTTCTGCTGCTATCTATCTCTGATTGTTTAGGGTCTTTAGCCAAAAATCTGCCAAAGGGGGAGTTTGTAGGTGTTTAGGTATTGGCTTGCATTTTTGGTAAATCCAAAGTGTATGTGTGAATGTCATGACTGATGTCACAACATTCTAGTTCAGTTTGTACTGACTCATTAGGTACCTTTGTAGAAAAATATTGTAATTCAAATACTGATGTTTATAAGTGTGTATCTGAGCATGTTTGCAAAATGATCACATTTTGCTAAATCAGTAGACAGGTTTTCTCAGATGTCATAACAGATGTTATGACATCCTGTTCTGAACTAACAGGATTACAGGATTGGATAAGTCTGAGTTTTTTCAGGAAATAACTCAGTCCTTTCTGAACAGAATCCTGCGTTTTCTGAGGGGTAACCTAGCTCAACCCTAACCTGGTTAATAAAGTCCTGTGACCTGGTCTTTAGGTCAAACGGAATTAACCCTAGGTTTTTGGAAACCCTAACTGAAGTTGCAGCTGCTATATATTCAACAGAGCTGCTGTTTTTCAAGGATCTCTGCCGATTGATTAGAAGATCATTTTTGTAATCTGTATAGATTTGTTTAATTGTACTCCAAGCAATTATCATTGTGATAAGTGCCTTGGAATAGGTTTTTATTTGTAAGGGTTGTGTAGCACTCAAAGCTTTGAAGCAAGAGTGTTTGAATGTTCCTTGACTAAAGCTGTGAAGCAGAGTCAAGTTAGTTGTGTACATCACTCAAAGCTGTGAAGCACGAGTGATTGTGTTGCTTGATTAAAAAGTTGTGAAGCTTAATCAAGTGTGTGTTTTTGAAGAGTGTCTTCATCAATTCTTAAGTCAAAATTGGTTTATGTATCACTGCTGTGATTGAGGGGGAGTGAGTAGGAACTCAGGTTTAAGTTGTACTTAGATTAGAATTGCATTGGGTAGGTCTTAAGTGAAGGAGATAAACTGGTTGGTTTATTCCTGAATTAACATCTCTTATAGTGGATTCTCTCCCTGGCTTGGTAGCCCCCAGAGTAGGTGTTGTTGCACACTGAACTGGGTAAACAATTGACTGTGTTCTTTATTGCTTTTGTATTTACTGTCATATAGTAAGTCAGATACGGTGTCATAACATTGAACGTGACATTGAGTATCTGCAGCCAGAATTTCAGTCATCATCAAAAAGGGGGAGATTGTTAGAACAAGATTGGTTCTGATCATATCTCTGTGTTTTGATGATAACAATAAATTATATTTTATATAATTGATACTCTGATGTACGTATTTAACTGTTTCAGATAATGTTCTGACAGAAGCATCTTGAAGTGTTAAGCTGAAAATAAATGAGGAAAGTTCTTTGATGAAAGGACCATTTTAAGCGCAAGTGTTGATACTGATGCTGTCTCTGATAATGTTCTGACAGAAGCATCTTGATGTGCTGAGCTGAAAATAAATGAAGAAGTTCTTTTGATGGAAGAACCATTTGTTTTAGCGCAAGTGCTGATGCTAATGCTGACTATGGTAATATAATTATTTAATTATATCTTCTAACGCTTAGCAAGTTTCTGTGTAAGCTGTTTCAGAAGTTTCTTGAAAGCAAGTGTTGTTCAAAAGATCTTAGAAAGCAAGTGTTGTTCAGAAGATATTTGAAAGCAAGTGTTGTTCATAAGATATTTGAAAGCAAGTGTTGTTCAGAAGATATTTGAAAGCAAGCGGTGATCAGAAGTACTTAGCAAGCAAAACATTGTTTAGAAGATATGCAAGCATGTTCTGAATTCAAGACGTGAAGCCAAGTTCTGAATGAATGAAAAAGCTAACAAGTCTTGTCAAGCTTCAGGAAACATGTTCTTACATAGTTCCATTTGCTCATTTAATGCAAAGACGGCTACATGCACTCAAGTGTCTATGCTAGTGCATTGGAAAATGGAATAGTGCAAGGAAACACGCAAACATTTAATGCTCTCCATTTGAAGGTAGAAACTGTCATGTTTCTTCATGCTATATATAGAAGAACATTAATTTCAAGCCAACTAACGCTCAACAAAATGCACAAACGCACAATTGCTGAAATGCTGGAAGATTGAACAACTGAAGTTCTGAATAGAACTGAACAAATTCAAAAGAAGCAAGAACAACGTGAAAGATTCTGGGCTCACAAATTCATTATTCATACACTTTGTGCTATAATATTCTTAGTGAAAAATCACAGTTGTGATATAGCTTTCTTAGAAGCAAACTTTGTTTCACTATCTGTAAAGATTTATATCTTATAATTGTTCCTTGAGAGACCAAGGTTGGTCAGAATTCTCAAGTAGACTAGGACTAGTTTAAGTCTTAGTGGTGTGAGTCACTTGTAAGATTACTTGTGCATTGTTAGTCACAACAGTTGTTGTGTGATTGTAATCAGTTGATTATAGTGGATTAAGTCCTTGTTGAGAAAGGCGAAATCACCTTGGCGGGTGGACTGGAGTAGTTTGAGTTCAAACGAACCAGGATAAAAATAACCTTGTCTTTCCTTTATTGTTGTTCCTTTAAGAAAAAGAAAAAGAGAAACTTATTCAACCCCCCCCCCCCCCTTCTAAGTGTTTTCTCCACCTTCAATAAGCTCTCAGGTGGCATCAATAAAAATTGCTAAGTTTAGTCTAGAAGTCAAGAAGAGAAAGAAAAGGAAACCCAATGATGAGAAGACGGAAGTTGGAAGGGACTGGAATCAAAAAGTGGTCAATGCTTTTGATCTAGATGAGTTTTGGGTTGTGGAAAGGGCGAGCAACAAGGTGTGGAAGAGGAAGTACCCCCATAAGGGGATGAACCGTCTAGCCATGCAACGTTAAACGAAGCGCTTCGTGGGAGATAACTCACGCGCTTCTTATAACTTAGTTTTTATTTTTGTGTTTGTTTCATTTTGTCTGCAGGTAATAAAAAGGGATCCTTATTGGTGAAAGCTAAGAGGCAACATCATGTGTTGCATTTCCCTCAGTGAGTCACCTTTCTCAAGCTTGTTCTGAAACATTGGGGTTAATGTTTAGTTCAAGTTTGTGGGGGGGGGGGGGGGGGTATTGATTTTATTTTTGAGTTGTTTTGTTGGTTCTTTGCTAATTGCAGTGTAAATCCACGAGTTGAAGTCCTTACCAAATTTGGACCAAATATTTTGTGTTGTTTTGCTCAAGAGTTTGTATTTCAGAGATCAGGAATACTATATAGAGACAAATGGATGGTTGTTCGAGGGTAAGAAGTTTGGAATAATGTGACAGTGATACGAGTCTAAAGTGTAAATTTGTACTATAGTTCTATAATTCTGAGAAGTACTCATTGAGTAGTTTATCTTTATAGTCTGGAATAATATAGAGTCACATGCATGTATGATTGGTTGAGAAATAAATAAAGCTGGCACAAAATGATGAAAAGGCGGTAAAATGAAACTGGCTCGCTAAGTTGGGTAGCCCTCACCAGGTTATTCAGCCCAAAGGGGGTTGATCCCCAAACGTCGTCCTTAAAGGACAATATATAAACTGAAAAGTTTTAAAAATTTCATCTGAAATTAAAAAGGAGTAAAAGCTCTTATTTGGTACCTGAACAAAAACTTTCTTGATTAGTCTTGTGCGTGTGATGATCATCAAAATTTCTCATTGCCTTAATTTGATAGTCCGAATGAAAAAGGAGGAAAATCAGAATAAGACTTAAGTACAAAACATAGTTAGAGAGGTATCCAAAGAGGAAGCTCGATATTTAAAGGTTCTTACACAAACTCTTCGCGTCATGTGAACATTGGACATACTGTTTTTGATCAATTGGAACAGATGTCTCATGTATGAGTACCAATCTGCTGTGATTTTCATGAGTTCTTGTAATGATCGCTTGAGGTCAAGCAACATTTTAGGTTTGGGGGAGTTTGATCAGTGGTTTTTCCACCTTTATTTGCAATTGATTTTAGTTATAGTTTCTTTATTTTGTCAAGTGTTTTATTTTATTCTTCTATGTTTTATGCGTTGGTTGTGTATTTTGTTATTTTCAGGCTTAGAGGAATAAAACTGGGAAAATCGGTGTGAAAATTGTAAATTCAGAGTTTCGGAGGAAGTCTCAAAAACCAAGATACATGGTGCTTGACACGGCCACCAGTGTATCCTAACACAGGTCGTGTTAGCATGAACGTTATTGCCAAAGAGGAAAATCAAGGGGCTGACACGGGTGCTCGTGTCACCTAACACGACTCTTGTCATGGTGCCTAAACCAAAAGTTAGAAAATAAATTATCAGAAGGCCAACACGGGTGGCCGTGTCACCTGACATGGGCCATGTTGGCCATTGACGCTGATTTTGAGTGCTTTCATGATTTTTCACTACTTGCGACCCAAAGGGGAGTTTTGGGCATTTCCGACCGAGACAAATGGATTGTTCACTATTTAGCCAAGTTTCCACGATGAATTGAAGGACTTTTTTGCCACATGAAGAATTGAAATTGAAGAGAACAACATATGATATTTTTGAAGGACGGAGAATTTTCATGAGCCGCAACGATTTAAGATCAAAGTTCATCATTTATCTGTAATGTTTAATCTTTATATCATTGAAATTATTTTGAACAATATGAGTAGCTAAACCCCCTAATATTAGGGGATTGTCCTTGATTTGAATCTGTAATGACTTTGAATTTCTAATTTTATCAATTCCATGGTTTTTAATATTCAGTTTAATCGTGTAATCTTTTTATGCTTTCCTGATCAGACAATTTGGATTGATCTACGGTTAACAACCAGCTGGACCATGGTTGTTAAGGTTTTTCTACGATTAGACTATAATAGATATCACATAGGACTAGGGATACCCTATAAGTTACCATAAACTCTTGTTAAAATAAAGGCTTGACTACATCAAATATCTCTAAGGACTTTGGATGTAGGATGAATGTTCAAAGGTTTTCTCACTAAGGACTTAGGGGAAAATAACCTAAAGGACTGGTAATTGTTTTATGAACTTGTTGAAGAAATCTGAATTCAAGGTTGTTACAGGGCAAATTACACACCACACCCTAGCATGTTTCTCATATTTCCGAAAAAACATAATTTACATTCTTCTTATTTTTAATTTGTGTTTAGTGACAATATCAAAACCAAAACCCATATCACGTTTTGTTTAATTGCACTACGAATTTAACTCGATAATTACACGCAGTCCTTGAGATAGACATTCGGGGAATCTAGATATTATTACAATAGGCAAAAATAGTACACTTGTTATTTTTCCTATCAGACTCGCACGCAACTGGCCACAAAAATCCATCTTTTCCCAACGAAGGGAAGCTTCACCCGGTGAACTTATTCTTCCTCACCTAGAAACCTGTTGGAGAGCTCAAGTCAATAGCCACTGGAAAAATTCTCCCTTCCTCTCGCCCCATGCTCGCCCGGCGAGACAGAAGCGTAAGCTCCTCGCCTGAGCTTCCCCCGACGAGGCTCACCAGAACAAAAACTTTTGTTGCTATTTCTGCCTAACTTGCAATGGCTTTTCTTCTTTTTCCTTATTCCTTTATTGATCAAATGCACATCTTGGAGATCCATTTAGACTTTATTCTCAATGCTCAAATAATGCTTGAATACCTACAAAAAGAATGGAAAAACTAATCAACTGGTACATTATGTACACAAAACTCAGATATACATAAACTAAATATATTTACAAACAAAGTCGGGAGCTATTCACAAATTATTAACAAAAGAATTGATAAGTGAAACAAAACATATATAAAAAAATAACTACAATTTACACTTATCAAACTCTCGCCAACTTGAAACATTGTTTGTCCTCAAACAAAGTCAAATAAACTTAAAGACACAAAAATGATCAACCAAAGAATCATGAATCAACAGGTTTTGAAAACGGAAAACAAATGTACGGTTCAAAACAAAAACATACAAGCAAAATATACTTACCATTATCCTACAACGACAACATGAAAACGAAACTAATCCTTAGTACAAAAATCATACTAAACGTTCTAAAACAAAACAAGGTTTATCATGAATCACACCTAGTAAACATTCATTGGTAGATTAAGAACACACAAAGGTGAGGGACATAGACACTCATCCAACAATATTGCAAACAAAATACTAAATTATGCATTCATCCAAAAATTCACATTGAAAATATAAAGGCAAGAATCACAAGGGCTTTTCAAGGTTGTAATGTGGCTTGGTTAATAAACAAGGGATACGTCTTAAAGCTAATCGAAACAAAAAATTTCTTAAACCTAAAGGAGTGATCAACTCAGAAAGACTCAAGCACAAAATTCCAATCACACTTCTTTATAATCCCAAATATCACAAACCAAAACACCATACTTATTTGCACAATTATTTGAACTCTTTTTTTGTTTTAGTTTTAATATTTTTTCACCTTTTTTATTTCTTTTTCCTTTTTTTTTCGTTTTATTTTTCACAAACGCATAGCAACTAACAACATAAGTGAGCAAACAATTCTCTCCCCAACTTGAATTCAACCAGCATTAAAATGAATACTCCCTACTTTCTAAGGCAAGGCAAAAATTTAAACCATAAATCATGGTTGAGGGTTCAAGAAAATAAAGAATCAACATCCATCCATAAAGTAAAACCAAACACTCATAGACAAGCATTAAGCTCAAAAACAACATGGACATTCACAAAAAAGCTCAAAAGGGATTAACAAAAGTTCACACACTTACATGGTGAATTGACTATTTGGTTAGGTAGTTGTGCTTAAAATCAAACAAAATGCCTTGATCATTTTCATGATTTAATATAATCAACACAAACAAAATATTAAACATAATGAAATCCAGTTAAAACAATAATTGTGGCCTCTAGCATATATGAACAATGGAAAGCTTCCTTATATTTTGGTGTAAAAAAGGAACTAAAGTGATTCAATCAAAAAACAAATAATGTAAAAGAATGAACGACATGGAATTTGTACAAATGAAAAGTGTCCTAAACATGTTATGTTATAGAAGGCGTTAAATGAGTACCTGGCGTGTACCAACTTCAAAAACTATCATTATCATACATCCGCAAGTTGGAACGGTCAAGCTCGGAAAATCACCACTTGCAACTTCAAACCAAAAGACAAAGATTTGAGTCCAAACAATGAACAAAAACAAAAGGGTTGGAGTGAATTAAACAAGTTGGATAGTGAAGATTTGAGAATTATAAGAACTAGTCTGATTTCAACTTGTTTAACCAATTCACCATACTACCTAAGTTAAAAAAAGAAAAATAATAAAACATACTTGTTTTACGTTGTAAGCTCGGCGCCTGTTCTTTATACACACTTTTCCAAGTTACCTCTTTACACGGTTAATACTCACCAATGACGAAACCTAACCAAACACTTGGCGTACGTGAAGAGAAACAAATATATACATTAAATTTACAAGTATTGAAAACATGTAAAATTAACAAGTATGGTAAACATACACAAGTATCAATATAAACAAGTGAAGATAGACAATATGTACAATATCTATAAAATTCAAAAACAAATAAACTATCGCAATGCGATCCAATAAAAACACCAATCCCCAGCAACAATGCCATTTTGTTGAAGCGGTAAAGCGACAAGCAAAAGTAAGTGTTTTTTAGGGTATATCTTATCGTATCCACAGGGATTAGTGCTATTGAATTTCTGTTCGACAATCTCTCGCTTATGAGTTTGGTTTAAATGGGTTTAAAGTGTAAGATACGAGAATTAAAAGTTATTAACTGAAAATAAATTCATTCTTCAGAGGGGCAACTTATCACGCATGCATATAATCCACTCCTCACAAACTTAAACCTATCGACCAATTTTACTCAACCTATAATGTTCATTAATTTCATCACGTATTGCTCACACCCTAAGTCATTTCTAATCCAAATTAGAGATTCTGATTGTATCTCTTGGAGGCGATCTCTCAACTAATCTTAACAACACAAAAGACAATCGTGTTACTCGCGTTGACGATCTCTCAGCATAACACAACCAATACAAAGTGTTATACCCCAAAATTTGCCCTCCCATATTCTTCAAGAAATTGCCAAGCCAAGTCACAAAATTCCCCAAGGGTTACACAGTGCAAGGGCCTCCTAAACAGTCAAAATTAGGGTTTTGAGTCTGATCAAGAAAAGGAAGTGTTCAAAGGCCCAATCAAGTCTCATATGCTTACAAACATGGTCAAGCATCCTCATATCAAGTTTCAAGGCATTCAGCTCAAAATTGCACAGTCAAAACCCTAAATTGCACTACAGTCAACTGTAGGGGCAAAATGGTCATTTGACAGTCAAAAGTTCAAATTTTTGGTCAACATATCATTTTGAAGCCACAAACATCATTTGATCAATGCTTGATCATGATTCTCAAAATTTGGCTCAGAAAATCATCAAGATGCAAAAGTTTCCTTATTTGGACAGCTGAAAAAGTCAACTGAAATTGACCAGGGCATAACTTTCACATGGATTATCAGAAAAATTCCATGCAAAGCTCATTTTGAAGAGAAAGACATTTCCTACAACTCATCTTCATACTTCAAGTCCAATAAATTCTCTCACAAAAAGTTATCAATTTCAACATTATAGGTCATTTTCAAAAGTCAACAAAAAGGGACTTTAAGTCAAAGGCCATAACTTGAGATTGGAAAATCAAAATGACATGGGACCAAAGGCATTGGTTAAAGGACTCAAAGACCTTTCCAAAATGTCCAAGAACATGAGAAAAGCTTAAAAATTGAGCAAGTTATGCATTGGAGAAGTTGGGAAATTTTTGTGAAATGGCAAAAGTCAACTATCCTTGAAACTTCCATTTTTGACAAAAGGGCCCACTTTCTTCCACTTGATTCAGCCTTGTCATGCCACACACGTGTCCCATGATTAATTTCAAGATCAAACATTGATTTTTCTATTTTATTTAATTTTTGATAATTTAATTCATTTTAAATCTTTAAAAATTCAAATAAAATTTAAAAATCAATGGAATAGTGTCATTTGAATTGGAATAGCTTCCATATATCATGTGCCAGCTCACAAACTCATGCTAGGGTTAGATTGTACACCAAGTCTTGGTTTTGCTTAAAAAAGGGAAAGTTGGTTAATGGTGAAAGACCTAAGACTAATTCTCTCATGGGCATGGATCAAGGCCAGCTAATGACCTAATTCCCTTCCCTCATAAGTACTAAGTCAAACACTAACCACAACACACTAAAAGCTGCGCCCAAGAACACTTTGCAAACTTGAAAAAATAGCCATAAAACTCAAAACTGAAATCCTTGTTTGAGGTGGATTCAAGGCACGAAATTCATTCAAAAAGTTTCCTTGTGGTCTCCTGAGTACATTCCAACCCCTAACATCAACTCAAACACAAAGAATTGGTAAAACAAACTCAAACTGTACAGCAAAAAACTCATAATCGTATATCATCTTTTAAGCATTTTTACAACATTCTATTCATGGAATCATGTTTGTTTTGAGCTTCTGAAACTAACCATTGTGTTTGATTGAATTTTTGCAAGCCATACGCGATTATGCCATAACTGCTTTTTAGGGTTTACAGAGTTTGAAAATTGGGGTTTCTCAAACCAAGTAAAATTAGGACTCAAGGCCATGACCATTAGCATCAGTGTATCTGGACGAACAGGAATCACCTATCGCGCCCAATTTATGGGTACCATAGCGCTAGTCGCTATTTTCTTGAAGCCGGTCTAAGAAAGCGCTAAAAAACCGTTGCTTATAACATTCATGTTTCAGAAAAAACAAAACTGGGCGAGGAAGATGATGTGTTGGCAAGCATTGGTTGGGTCTTTTAAAATTACGCGCGTTTTTTCAGATAACTAACCAATTTTCTTTTATATTGATTAATAGCTATTATATATTAAAAGAAGTTGAAGTGGTTCAGTGGCGCAGGAAGTGGTTAGCAATGCTAGTGACCTGGGTTCGAGTCCCAGGTCTTGATATTTTCCATGTTATTTTCCAATTCATGTTCACCTAGGCTTCAAGGCTGCAGACGCACCATATTCCATCATCATCAAGCCAGCCACACATCCTGGGAGATCAATCAAAGGGTTCAGATTCAATGCATATGGTAAACGCTGGTCAACTTGGCCACACGCTATGCAAAAAGTCAATGGACCCATGTCTTATTGGGCCAGGATTTCACCATCAAAACCTCCATATTAGGACTTCCACCCCCCCTGGTTTGCTTTCATAATTTTTTTCTTTTTTCTCCTTATTCTTGTTTTAATTCTAATTTTTATTTTAATTACTGTTTATTTAATTAATTATTTTTTTTTCAAAATACAAAACACATAAAAAACTCAAAAAAGACATAATATAATAAATAATATTGATTTTCATATTTTCTTATAAATAATTGTATGTAAATTAATTAATTTAAATTAGGTTTAATTTTATTTCTTTTCACAATAAAAATATAAAAAATATAGACTTAGGTTTAATAAATTTTATTCCTTTAATTTTTTTCTTTTTTTCTAATAATATTATTTATTTATTTTTTAATTAATTGTACATAAAAAATTAGGTTTAATTTAGGTTTCAATTTAATATTTTCACAATAAATTTAAAAGCTATTAGAATTAGGGTTTGCCTTTTAGTTTAACTTTAAATTAATTCCTTTTCTCATCAAATATCTAAAAAACACAAAATACCAAAAAAACATTCTTTTTTAAATCTTTAATTTTAATTCCTCATTAATTCTAATTAATTAATTTATTAACTTTAAATATTTTTGCAAAAGGGTCCAACGCCCTAGTTTTGTTTTTAATTCCTTTATTTCGCGTATTTATTTATTTCGCTCAAATAATTATGTATCTCTCCCAAAGCCGTGTAAACAATTGCTCGCACTTTTATTTCTTTTATTTTCTTTATTTTTCCGTCAAATCGGGTCCGGTTTAATTTTGGCGATGTGGACCCGCGCCATTTGTAATAGCTTATATTTACTTTTCCCGCAAACTTTTAACTGTTAACCAAGCATGAAAGAATGAATGACCATAATAAAATCAAGCGTAGAACACCAATAACATGAACAAGACAAATATCATTGAAAACAACACACGAACCGCACACACCACCCCTAGGGTACGCCTCATTGTTGCCTTGCCTCGAAAGGTGATCGTCGAGTAGAAGATGTCTTAGTAAGTCCTCATGATCCGGGAACCTGGCATGAGGGTAGCTTCTAAGGTGTCTTCCCATTGCTCTGGTGATCACCATGTCCCGAACCTCGAATTGACCCGAACACCTCCGACGGTGGTGCTACCTACCTCTCAATGGTGGGATGGCATTACTTTAAAGGACATTTACACAGACGAATTCCTTAGGGTAGGTAAGTTCTCAAGGATACTTGCTCTAATTTCAAACAAATCAAAATACTTTTCACACCAACACTTTTTCAAAAGCTTTCAAAGCAAATTTTTCAAACACTCTGACGTACGAGTCAAACTGAAATTTTTCAAAGAAACTTTGTTAACCCACATTGAAAAGCAAGCAAACATTTTTGAAAACACATTGAGCAAGTACCTAAGAGCCCATGGATAACCATGGATATAAAGGGTGCTAACACCTTCCCTTTCTATAACCTACCTCCCGAACCGAGAGCAATCTCTTTAAGGAATTTTTCTGTGCTTTTGTCCTTTCCATTTGGAGAAAATAAAAGACGGTGGCGACTCTTGCTTCCGCGACATTTCGCGAACCAGATTTTAAACAGTCAGTTCCAGATCCACCGATCACAGAACTGGCGACTCTGCTGGGGATATACTTAAAGTGAGGTGTACCTTAGGATTAAGATCACTGTGTTTTCAATTGTCTTCTTTGCTTGCTTTATTATTGTGGGTTGCTTGGGAGTTCTATAGATCCTAACCCGGATTTGGGGATACCTTTCTTAGAAAGTAGCAACGAGGCTGTGAGGGAACTGTGCGGGGTATACCGACATGGTTGAAGCAGTCTGCTACGTTGATGTGGCACTTTGGTGTGTACCGGTAACCCTTGAGTTCAGTCAAGGAGAGTACGGGGCCTCCATGTGGTGTCATGAAGCATCAACAGACCTTAGGAACCTTAATTGAACCATCTTGGCCTCTTTAGGGTAGTGAGATAACTGACTTTGGTGCAGTCCGAGGTTGGTTGATACTCGATACTACACTCAATTGAGGGTTGCTTTCCTGGAATATTTCGGTCGCTAGTTCAGTGGCTAAATCGAAACGATGAACAATGAAAGCAATCCCGTGATATTGGGAACCTTAGAACCCGGTTACTTTGATTAGGACAGGTTGAACTCACCAACTTCAAGAGGGTACTACCCAGACCCCATGCTGGCCTTAAACCTTAAGGGCTTGTCTTGTGTGCCTTGTGTGCCTTACATGTTTGTCTTTGTACATATCTGTGGTGTGTTTAATCATAGCATCATGACATCATCCAGCATCATATGCATTAACTAACCATTTCAGGGGTTCGAATTTTCATCTTTGTTCTTGTTTTGTAGACATGGAAACTGTTCGTAGAAAGACAATTCAAATCAGTCTTGTAAGGGTACCTCCTCAGCTTAAGGAGCTTATAGCCAGGATTCCCGAGAACTCTTCATTCAGTGAAAGGCATGGAAGCCTCATCAGCTTGGTCAACACCAACATTGAGGAAGATATGATAAAGGTCTTGTTCCAGTTCTTTGACCCTCTGCATCACTGTTTTACCTTCTTGGATTATCAGTTGGTACCTACATTGGAGGAGTTCTCCCGGCTCCTGAAGATCCCTATCCTTGATCAGCTACCCTTCAACGGTACAGAAAAGGAACCTAAGCTTGAAGAGATTGCTAAAGCCTTGCACCTACAGTCATCTGACCTCAAGGGACATTGGGAAGTCAGAAGTGGTATTAAAGGGTTCTTAGCCAGGTTTCTGTTTGAAAAGGCCTATGAATGTTGGAACTCCCTTGACTTGCAAGCTTTTGAAGAGGTTGTGGCCCTCCTTGTTTATGGTTTGGTGTTGTTCCCTAACCCAGATCAGCTCATTGATATCAGTTCTGTCCAGATCTTTATGTCCAGGAATCCTATACCTACGTTGCTGGGGGACATCCTTCACTCATGTTACACTCGAACCATGAGAAAAAGAGGTGTCCTTATGTGTTGCACTCCTCTCCTGGGAAGGTGGTTTATTTCGCACCTTCCACAATCAGTCCTGAAGAATGAGCGGGGTTTGAGATGGTCACAACGGTTGATGACTCTTACACATGCAGATATACATTGGTGCCCTAGGTCCAGAGAAGATGTCACTATCATTGATCGTTGCGGGGAGTATCCTAATGTTCCTTTACTTGGAATCAGAGGGGGTATTACTTATAGCCCATGCCTGGCTTGGAGACAATTTGGTTATGCTCGGAGGGATGGTCCTCATGACATGTTAATTCCTGACATAGTTTTTGACTTCGACAACGATACTCAAGGACTTCGCCAGAGATTTATCAGAGCCTGGAGGATGCCTAGTAGGATAGACAGCAAGACACTGGGGCATAGGAATTCCATCCCGTTGGAGCCTTATCTCAAGTGGGTACGAGCCCGCTCCCAGAAGTTAGTAATGCCTTATCCTCATATGCTCCCAGTGATCAAAGAGCCTGCCTTGGAAGGAGAAGTGTCTCACTTTATTCAGCACCCTGATATGCCCACATCCTGGGAAGAGATGCAGAAGAGCTGGATCCAGCTTAAGGAAGAGCGGAATTCTCTTGAGACTAGTCTGCGTTCCAGTGAAAGAAGGTCTTGGAGCTCACCCGCCTGTTGCATGAGGAGAGGAACCTCAACACTTACATAGCTCTAAAGAGGATGCGCAGCATATTTTGGGATTGATTTGATTTTTTGTACTTTTGCCCATAAGGCTTTGATGTATTAAACAATGATTTTCTTAATAATAACATGTGTTCCTTTTGGTCTGCAACAAATTTGAATTTTCGAACTCTTGAATGCATTGCATAAACACATATCATTCATCATGTGCATCACAGGTACTCTTCTTTTCAGGTGGCTTACTGTTCATCGCTGTTTATTTCAGCATCATGAACCCTGAATCATCAACTGAGGCATCTATCAAGGCTCTTCAGGCGCAGAACGCCCAATTTCAGGAGATGATCAAGGGCTTGGCTCAGGGTCAACAAGAGTTGAAGACCATGCTTCTGAAGAAGACTAAGAAGAAGAGGAGGACTGTGTTATTTAACACTGGGCGCAGACTCGGGAACACCTTACAGGTTGAGGCTGAAAGGACTACTCTATCTGTGGGGGAAGGTAGTCACCAAGAAAGGGAGGTCCCTACTCCTGCGGGCTCTGATACTGAAACAGACTTCAACGACGAACAGTACCCCCCTGCTGAAGACCGGTACAAGCAGCTGGAGGACAGATTAAAGGCTATGGAAGTTCAGCAGGTGCCTGGACTGGATTTCGGAGACTTGGGGTTATCTACTGGGGTGGTGATTCCACACAAGTTCAAGGCACCTGCCTTTGTGAAGTATGACGGGGCTTCCTGTCCCAAGATGCACCTCCGTTCTTATGTAAGGAAGATCCAGCCTTACACAGCAGACAAGAACCTTTGGATCCACTTCTTCCAGGAGAGTCTTTCAGGGACTCACCTCGAATGGTTCTATCAGCTGGATGGAACCAGCATTCGTAACTGGGAGGATCTGGCCACTGCTTTTTACAAGCAGTATCAATATAATTCCGACCTCGCTCCTACGCGTACCCAGCTCCAGGGTATGTCGCTAGGGTCGGGTGAAGGTTTTAAGGAGTACGCCCAGAAATGGAGAGACCTGGCTGGCAGAGTGCAGCCACCATTGACGGACCGGGAGCTGGTAGATATGTTTTTAGGGACCCTATCTGGTCCATTTTTCAATCATCTCATTGGTAATTCCTCTGCTGGGTTTACTGATCTGATCCTGACTGGTGAAAGGATCGAGGCCGGTATAAAATCGGGGAAGATACAGAAGGTTGCCTCCTCCAGTACTGAAAAGAAACCCTTCAAAAAGGAGGCTAGTGCTGTATATAGCTCCCGGAGACCAGAGCAACCTGAACACCGCCAATCTGTCAGTGCGGTAATGATTGCCAAACCTGCTGCCGCTCCTCGGCCAACTAATCCTCAAAAGTTTGAAAGACCCCGGAGAGAGTTTACCCGGTTAAGCATGACCTTATCACAGATCCTGCCACAGTTGCTATCCACCAATTTAGTGACTGTCAGGGAGGCTCCAAAGTTTCCCAATACTGCATCCCCCAAGTTTAATCCAAATGCTCGCTGTGCTTACCACTCTGATAGCCCGGGGCATAGCACAGATGACTGTTGGGCCCTAAAGAATAAGGTTCAAGACCTCATTGACGCAAAGGAAATACAGTTTGAGGCGCCCGAGAGGCCGAATGTTGTAACCGCTCCCATGCCCCAGCATGGAGTGAATGCTGTTGAGGAGGATTTGTATGTAGCTTCGGTGGATGATGTTGCTACTCCGCTGCTGATGGTCAAGAGGAACCTGTTGCTAGCCGGTTTATTTCCGGGATGTAGCGAAGGTTGCCCTCTATGTGTTGCTTCCCCTGCTGGTTGTTCTCTGCTGAAGTCAGGCGTCCAAAACCTGATAGATAGTAGAGAGATTTTGTTCAGAAAGACTGTTGTTCCTGCTGCTCCTGTTGAAGAAGTGTCGATCGTTACCATCTTCAACAACCCTTCCAAGGCTCCTTCAAAGAAGCCTGTCCAAATTTTGCCGGTTCACAAGATTGCTCCCATCACCATCACTGTTCCGGGGCCTATCCCCTACAAATCTGATAAGGCTGTCCCATGGCACTATGGGGCGGATGTTTATGTTCTGGGTGTGAAACAAGAGTTCAACATTGATGCTGGTGTCTCCAACATCACTGGGCCTGCTAAGGTCACTCGTAGTGGAAGACTGTTCTCGCCAGACATTGCTCCTCCGGTAATTCATAGGCCTTTGGTCTTCACACCTGCCAGGGTGCCTGTTTCTCCCCCTGACCAAGTATCCACCCCTGCTACCGAGTCATCTGATACTCAGGGCAAGGGGATTGCTGCTGATGTGCCTGCCAGGACGGAGGCACCAAAGACCATTGTTGAGGCTTCCAGGCAGGAAATGGAAGAAATCCTCAAGATAATAAAGAAAAGTGATTTCAACATTGTAGAACAGCTGGGGCACACCCCCTCTAAAATCTCCATGTTGTCACTGCTGCTGTGTTCAGAGGCCCACGCCAAGGCTCTGATTGCTTTCTTAAAGACATCCCACGTACCCCAAGAGACGTCTGCTGACCAGTTCACCGACTGTGTGGCCAACCTAACCGCTGATAATGGCCTGGGTTTCTCTGATGCCGATCTGACAGCAAAGGGGAAGAACCATAATGACGCCCTGCATGTCTCCATTGAATGCAGGGGCACTACTCTTGCTCATGTGCTGGTTGACACAGGTTCTTCATTAAACGTGTTGCCCAAGAAGGCTCTGGATAGGCTGGATTGTGAGGGTCTAGAGCTCAAACCAAGTAACATTGTTGTCCGGGCCTTTGACGGGTCCAAGAGAATGGTACATGGTGAAGTGGACATCCCAATCAGGGTTGGGTCACAGGTATTCGATTCAAAATTCTATGTGATGGACATCCATCCGTCCTATTCTTGTTTGCTGGGTCGCCCGTGGATCCACAAGGCTGGAGCTGTGACCTCCACGTTGCATCAGAAGCTCAAGTACCCGGTCAGGGGGAAGATCGTAACGGTGCAAGGGGAAGAGGAGTACATGGTCAGCCACCTCAACTCCTTCAGATACGTAGAAATGGATGGGGAGTTCATTGAAACCCCCTTTCAACATTTTGAGGAAGTGCCACAAACCTTGGCAGCAGCAGAAGCAGTGGATGAAGAGGTTTCTCCTTTGAAGATGGCCTCCTTAAAGGACGCCCGGGCTGTGATCGAAAGAGGTGAATGTGCAAACTGGGGCAAGCTCCCTGATCTTACTCCTAAGACTAACAAGTTTGGGCTGGGTTTCACCACAGAAGCTCAGAAAGCAGTGCGCAAGGCGAGAATTGGAAGACCTCCTGTGCTCATCACCCACTCAGAAGTGAATGCTATTGGAGAGGAAGACGAAGTGGAAGAGTCAGAGTTCGATAGCTGGATCTACCCGACGACCGACGGTGGATTGACCAATTGGACTGCTAAGGACTTTACACCCATAACTTTTGTTCCCCAGTAATGAACTTCTTTGTTTTGGATTTGTAATAAACAATAATTTGAAACTATATGGCCCGGTGTCTTACCCGGGGCACCGTAGTTTTGTTTATGAGGGCTTTTGTTTGTCACTGTCATATATCATAAATAAAAGCATTGGACGTTTTTCACATTTCAAATTTTGCGCTCCTTTTCTTTCCTTTCTTTACATATTGCAAAACAGCTGTATTTACACACACACTCACTCATACAGGTTTCAATCCACTCTGGATCTCACTGGTAACGACTCTACTACTGCCAGTTATGACTTCGAAAATCCGATCAACTTAGCCGAAGACGAAGGTGAAGATGATTGCGAAGTGCCCGGTGAACTTGCAAGACTGTTACAACAGGAAGAGAGGGCAATTCAACCCCATGAAGAGCCAGTGGAAATAATAAACTTGGGTACTAAAGAAGACAAGAAAGGGGTAAAGATTGGTGCCAACCTAGAGCTCAGCGTGAAGCAACGGTTGACTCAGATGCTGCATGACTATATGGAGATCTTTGCCTGGTCCTACGAAGATATGCCCGGATTAGATACCGACATTGTGGTCCATCACTTACCAACTAAAGAAGATTGCCCGCCGGTTAAGCAAAAGGTCCGCCGTATGCGTCCAGAGATGTCTGAGAAGATTAAAGTCGAGGTTATGAAGCAGTTTGATGCCGGGTTTCTTGCAGTGACTTCTTACCCTCAGTGGGTTGCTAATGTGGTGCCGGTACCTAAGAAGGACGGCAAGGTCAGAATGTGTGTCGATTACAGGGATCTGAACAGGGCCAGCCCCAAGGATGACTTCCCTCTACCTCACATTGATGTCCTTGTTGATAATACAGCTCAACACAAAGTATTCTCTTTCATGGATGGCTTTTCAGGTTACAATCAGATAAAGATGGCACCTAAAGACATGGAAAAGACTACATTTGTTACTCAGTGGGGGACCTTCTGTTACAAGGTCATGCCTTTTGGACTAAAGAACGCTGGGGTAACCTACCAACGTGCCATGGTTGCTTTATTTCATGATATGATCCATCATGAGATAGAAGTGTATGTTGACGACATGATCGCTAGGTCCCAGACTGAGGAAGAGCACCTAGATCATCTGCAGAAGTTGTTTGACCGGTTGAAACTGTACAAGCTGAGATTGAACCCGAACAAGTGCACCTTCGGGGTAAGATCGGGAAAGTTACTAGGCTTCGTAGTCAGTGATAAAGGTATTCAAGTGGACCCTGCTAAGGTCAAAGCTATTCAAGAGATGCCAGTTCCTAGAACAGAGAAGGAAGTCAGAGGATTTTTAGGACGTCTGAATTACATCGCTCGATTCATCTCTCATCTGACGGCTACCTGTGAGCCAATCTTCAAGCTGCTGAAGAAAGATCAGGTAGTACGTTGGAACGATGAATGTCAGGCTGCTTTTGACAAAATTAAAGAGTATCTCCAAGAACCACCCATCCTTATGCCACCGGTTGAAGGGAGACCTCTGATACTATACCTGACAGTGCTCGACAATTCAATGGGGTGTGTGCTGGGGCAACATGACGAGTCTGGCCGAAAAGAGCATGCCATTTATTACCTTAGCAAAAAGTTTACCGACTGTGAGACCCGATACTCACTGCTTGAGAAAACTTGCTGCGCTTTGGTATGGGCTGCTCGCCGGCTGAGACAGTATATGCTGACTCACACTACCTTGTTGATCTCAAAAATGGATCCTATAAAGTACATATTCGAAAAGCCTGCTCTGTCTGGGAGAATTGCAAGATGGCAGATGATCTTGACGGAATACGACATTCAGTACACGACCCAAAAAGCCATCAAGGGAAGTGTATTGGCAGACCACTTAGCACATCAAGCTGTGGATGACTACCAATCAATGAACTTCGAGTTTCCGGATGAAAGCATTATGATAGTAACTGACTGTGAAGTACCTGGACCGGATGAAGGACCTGAACCAGGATCCCGATGGTCTATGCACTTTGATGGAGCCTCTAATGCTTTGGGTAACGGTATCGGCGCCATAATCATATCTCCACAAGGTACTCATACTCCACTCACTGCCCGGCTATGTTTCAACTGTACCAACAACATGGCGGAGTATGAGGCGTGTATCATGGGTCTTCAAGCTGCGATCGACCTGAGGATCAAATTTCTGAGTGTCTTCGGAGATTCCGCTCTTGTGATCAATCAGATCAAAGGAGAGTGGGATACGAAACATCCAAACTTGATTCCTTACAGAGAATGTGTGTTGACCCTGATCCCCCACTTCACAAAGATAACATTTGAGCACTTTCCAAGAGAAGAGAATCAGTTGGCGGACGCGTTAGCTACAATGTCTTCAATGTTCAAGGTCAAATGGGATAATGAGGCTCCCCGGATCATCATCTGGAAACTGGATGAACCGGCATACTGTTGTGATCTCGAGACTGAATTAGTGACTGAGAAGCCTTGGTACCATGAAGTAAAGAGATATCTGGAAACTCAGGAATACCCCGAAGGTGCCTCTGTCAATGATAAGAAGTTCCTAAGAAGGTTCGCAGCCAAATTCTTCCTTAGCAACGGCATCTTGTACAAGCGAAACCATGATTCAACTTTACTGCGTTGTGTGGATAAGACTGAAGCAGAAAGAATCATGGAAGAGCTACATGAAGGGACCTTTGGTACACACTCCAGCGGACACACCATGGCTAAGAAGATCCTACGGGCAGGATATTACTGGTCCACAATGGAAGCTGACTGTTACCAACATTCCAGGACGTGCCACAAATGCCAGATTTATGCAGACAAGGTGCATGTTCCTCCGGTCCCCCTGAATGTTCTGACTGCGCCTTGGCCGTTTGCAATGTGGGGCATAGACATGATTGGCGAGATTAAACCTACGGCATCTAATGGACATCGATTCATCCTAGTGGAAATTGATTACTTCACGAAGTGGGTCGAGGCAGCATCCCATGCTACGGTAACCAAGACTGTTGTAGCACGGTTCATTCGACATAACCTGATCTGTCGGTACGGCGTCCCTGAGAGAATTATTACAGACAACGGTACCAATCTAAACAATAAGATGATCGCTGAGCTCTGCGAACAGTTCAAGATACAGCACCACAACTCTTCTCCTTATAGACCGAAGATGAATGGGGCTGTAGAAGCAGCAAATAAGAACATCAAGAAAATCGTGCAAAAAATGACAGTGACTTATAAAGATTGGCATGAGATGTTACCGTTCGCTCTACATGGGTACTGTACCTCAGCTAGGACGTCAACCGGGGCAACTCCTTTCTCTCTGGTTTATGGTATGGAGGCAGTCTTGCCAATCGAAGTGCAAATACCCTCTCTCCGGATAATGAAGGATGCAAATCTGAACGAAGATGATTGGATCCAGACACGACTTGATCAGCTCAACCTTATTGATGAAAAGAGACTTGCTGCTATCTGTCATGGTCAGACGTATCAGAAACGGATGATCAGGGCATTTAACAAAAAGGTCAGACCACAAGAATATCGAGTCGGGGATCTGGTAATCAAGCGAATCATCCTTCCTCAGAGTGATCCAAGGGGCAAATGGACCCCTACGTACGAAGGGCCATTTGTGGTTAAGCATGTGTTCTCAGGAGGAGCAATGATATTAACCAATATGGATGGTGACGACCTTCCTCACCCCGCCAATGCAGACATAGTAAAAAAATATTACGCATGAAAAAAGACCCGCTAGGCTGACATGCCTAGGCAAAAATTAGGGCTTCCCGTCGAACCAAAAGGGTTCGGGCAAAATGAAGGGATGAAAATGGAAAAAGTCTGTACACCCGGCAAGTCGAAAACCTGAAAGGGCGGCTTGGGCAAAAATGGATATCCCGGTGGACTGAAAACCCGAAAGGGCGGTCCAGGCAAAAATTAGGGATAAAAGCGTAATACTATGTCTCATTGATCACTTTGCATCCAGAATCCGGTATCTACATCAAGATCAGACGGCATCGATCAGTCAGCTTCACCTTCAACCAAGGTCATCAAGTGATGAGACGCTCGGAGTTATAAAGGCAATAGCAGAGTTGAAACCCAGTGGATCATTCATTTCACACAGCTGTTTTATTTTCTTTTGTACAAAATTTGTATAAACCCCTTTTGCTCGGTGGCGTTCTCTTATTAGGACGTCAGCCTCTTGTATACAAAACGCCTATTCACAGGCCACTCAAAATCAATACAAATATACTTTTCAGTTAAAATGTGCCTTTGTTTTTCCTGTTCTGTTTTGTTTTGCGAAGAACGTCCAAGGTTCAATTTGTGATATATGCATTGACAATAATTTGCTAGCTCATAAATATTTGCATACGAAACAAAGAATTAATTACAGGGGACATTAGAAACAGGGGCAATAAGGAGTTGTCTAAGCAGTCCAATTATTCTATCCTCCAAGGTACCAAGGTAGGTTCAGCTAAAGAACATAACCAGGCATCTTAAATTCCCCAGAGAGTGAGACATCAAGCAGTATACTCTCCTCAAGCAAAACAGTTATCAACCTTAAGGAAGTGTGTCCTCCCGCAGATCTCAACATTCCCCAGCAGCATATATTCTTAACAAGCATCCCCGGCAGTCTTGGTCTAAAGATTGTTCCCCGGTGGCATACATCAACATTCAAAGGAATCACTTCCCTAGCACATCAAAACGCCCCAGGAGAGTCCAATTAGTTTCCCCAGGAAAGTTGGAATTCATATCTCCCCAAGCAGTAAGCTTATCCCCAGTAAATTCTGGAAGCTTATCCTTCGCAGAGCACGAACGCGTCGTCCGGCTTGATTTAAAGAGTTATTTCCTTAACAGGATATAACTGGGTTATCCTCAGCCAAAAGCCACGGAAAGAGTGTCGTCGACGAAGTCTTCCTATCCCCAGCAAACTATTATCAACACTCAGCAAAGCATTTCTCTCCCCACAGAGTATTGCTTCCCAGCAGGGTCGCTAGAGTATCTTTTCTCCCCGCAGAATCCTCCATTTGCCAAGTTTACTCCGCAACGGAGTTATCTTCTCCTACCGGTATTCTTGCAACTATCATCCCCAATGGAAGCAAAAATCTATTCTTCAGCATCAGCCCAGGATACAACTTCCCAGCACCCGTCAAGGATTCACTTTCCTAGACAAAAGCATACATAAGACATCACATACATCGTTATAATATGCATAGACACATCATATCATACAAGTCTCATTTATATTGAGAACATCATTGCTTGATCCATATCATGCATTGCATATGACTGACCTTTACCTTTCAGGAAAGATCCAGTTAAATTCTTAGCTATATTCCAAGACCTTCTCTGGTTCAGTCAGATCGACCCTAAGATCTCCCTGATTCTTATCCAGTTGAAGAGATTTCAAGACTTTGTCCGGTTCAGTTAAATCGACCCTAAGATTTTCCTGATGCTTATCCAGTCAAAGGCCTTCTCTGGTTCAGTCAGATCGACCCCAAGATCTCCCTAATGCTTATCCAGTTGAAGATATTTCAAAACCTTGTCTGGTTCAGTTAAATCGACCCTAAGATTTTCCTGATGCTTATCCAGCCAAAGGCCTTCTCTGGTTCAGTCAGATCGACCCTAAGATCTCCCTGATGCTTATCCAGTTGAAGATATTTCAAGACCTTGTCCGGTTCAGTTAAATCGACCCTAAGATTTTCCTGATGCTTATCCAGTCAAAGGCTTCTCTGGTTCAGTCAGATCGACCCTAAGATCTCCCTGATGCTTATCCAGTTGAAAATATTTCAAGACCTTGTCCGGTTCAGTTAAATCGACCCTAAGATTTTCCTGATGCTTATCCAGTCAAAGGCTTCTCTGGTTCAGTCAGATCGACCCTAAGATCTCCCTGATGCTTATCCAGTTGAAGATATTCCAAGACCTTGTCCGGTTCAGTTAAATCGACCCTAAGATTTTCCTGATGCTTATCCAGTCAAAGGCCTCTCTGGTTCAGTCAGATCGACCCTAAGATCTCCCTGATTCTTATCCCAGTAGAAGACATCCAAGATTTTTTCTCAACGAGCGTTGTTGAAGTTAAAGTCACCCAAGATTTTTTCTCAACGAGCGTTGTTGAAGTTAAAGTCGCCCAAGGTTCTCTTACCATTCATGCTAAGGTAGTAACCATCCCTGGTTCTTTCATCGCCGTTTGAAGCTCCAGACTCAGCTCCTGTAACCAGTCAGGACACATCTATACCAGGCATCTAAAAATCAGCTCCTGCAACGTGTCAGGTACTCATTTTCTGTTTTGCAGGTATACAGGTTCTCGCCAAGGAATCTCTTACGCAATCAAACATCCAGATGGCATCTATAAGCCCATTCCACCATCACTGCCATTATGTGAGCGCAAATTTCTGGGCACTCTAGTGTCCAATCATCTTCTACCCTCGGATTACGAAAGGCACGTCCGCCAATCTGCATCCTCAGGTCTAAGAAGATTGAACAGGGGCAACTGTTATACCCCAAAATTTGCCCTCCCATATTCTTCAAGAAATTGCCAAGCCAAGTCACAAAATTCCCCAAGGGTTGCACAGTGCAAGGGCCTCCTAAACAGTCAAAATTAGGGTTTTGAGTCTGATCAAGAAAAGGAAGTGTTCAAAGGCCCAATCAAGTCTCATATGCTTACAAACATGATCAAGCATCCTCATATCAAGTTTCAAGGCATTCAGCTCAAAATTGCACAGTCAAAACCCTAAATTGCACTACAGTCAACTGTAGGGGCAAAATGGTCATTTGACAGTCAAAAGTTCAAATTTTTGGTCAACATATCATTTTGAAGCCACAAACATCATTTGATCAATGCTTGATCATGATTCTCAAAATTTGGCTCAGAAAATCATCAAGATGCAAAAGTTTCCTTATTTGGACAGCTGAAAAAGTCAACTGAAATTGACCAGGGCATAACTTTCACATGGATTATCAGAAAAATTCCATCCAAAGCTCATTTTGAAGAGAAAGACATTTCCTACAACTCATCTTCATACTTCAAGTCCAAGAAATGCTCTCACAAAAAGTTATCAATTTCAACATTATAGGTCATTTTCAAAAGTCAACAAAAAGGGACTTTAAGTCAAAGGCCATAACTTGAGATTGGAAAATCAAAATGACATGGGACCAAAGGAATTGGTTAAAGGACTCAAAGACCTTTCCAAAATGTCCAAGAACATGAGAAAAGCTTAAAAATTGAGCAAGTTATGCATTGGAGAAGTTGGGAAATTTTTGTGAAATGGCAAAAGTCAACTATCCTTGAAACTTCCATTTTTGACAAAAAGGCCCACTTTCTTCCACTTGATTCAGCCTTGTCATGCCACACACGTGTCCCATGATTAATTTCAAGATCAAACATTGATTTTTCTATTTTATTTAATTTTTGATAATTTAATTCATTTTAAATCTTTAAAAATTCAAATAAAATTTAAAAATCAATGGAATAGTGTCATTTGAATTGGAATAGCTTCCATATATCATGTGCCAGCTCACAAACTCATGCTAGGGTTAGATTGTACACCAAGTCTTGGTTTTGCTTAAAAAAGGGAAAGTTGGTTAATGGTGAAAGACCTAAGACTAATTCTCTCATGGGCATGGATCAAGGCCAGCTAATGACCTAATTCCCTTCCCTCATAAGTACTAAGTCAAACCCTAACCACAACACACTAAAAGCTGCGCCCAAGAACACTTTGCAAACTTGAAAAAATAGCCATAAAACTCAAAACTGAAATCCTTGTTTGAGGTGGATTCAAGGCACGAAATTCATTCAAAAAGTTTCCTTGTGGTCTCCTGAGTACATTCCAACCCCTAACATCAACTCAAACACAAAGAATTGGTAAAACAAACTCAAACTGTACAGCAAAAAACTCATAATCGTATATCATCTTTTAAGCATTTTTACAACATTCTATTCATGGAATCATGTTTGTTTTGAGCTTCTGAAACTAACCATTGTGTTTGATTGAATTTTTGCAAGCCATACGCGATTATGCCGTAACTGCTTTTTAGGGTTTACAGAGTTTGAAAATTGGGGTTTCTCAAACCAAGTAAAATTAGGACTCAAGGCCATGACCATTAGCATCAGTGTATCTGGACGAACAGGAATCACCTATCGCGCCCAATTTATGGGTACCATAGCGCTAGTCGCTATTTTCTTGAAGCCGGTCTAAGAAAGCGCTAAAAAACCGTTGCTTATAACATTCATGTTTCAGAAAAAACAAAACTGGGCGAGGAAGATGATGTGTTGGCAAGCATTGGTTGGGTCTTTTAAAATTACGCGCGTTTTTTCAGATAACTAACCAATTTTCTTTTATATTGATTAATAGCTATTATATATTAAAAGAAGTTGAAGTGGTTCAGTGGCGCAGGAAGTGGTTAGCAATGCTAGTGACCTGGGTTCGAGTCCCAGGTCTTGATATTTTCCATGTTATTTTCCAATTCATGTTCACCTAGGCTTCAAGGCTGCAGACGCACCATATTCCATCATCATCAAGCCAGCCACACGTCCTGGGAGATCAATCAAAGGGTTCAGATTCAATGCATATGGTAAACGCTGGTCAACTTGGCCACACGCTATGCAAAAAGTCAATGGACCCATGTCTTATTGGGCCAGGATTTCACCATCAAAACCTCCATATTAGGACTTCCACCCCCCCTGGTTTGCTTTCATAATTTTTTTCTTTTTTCTCCTTATTCTTGTTTTAATTCTAATTTTTATTTTAATTACTGTTTATTTAATTAATTATTTTTTTTTCAAAATACAAAACACATAAAAAACTCAAAAAAGACATAATATAATAAATAATATTGATTTTCATATTTTCTTATAAATAATTGTATGTAAATTAATTAATTTAAATTAGGTTTAATTTTATTTCTTTTCACAATAAAAATATAAAAAATATAGACTTAGGTTTAATAAATTTTATTCCTTTAATTTTTTTCTTTTTTTCTAATAATATTATTTATTTATTTTTTAATTAATTGTACATAAAAAATTAGGTTTAATTTAGGTTTCAATTTAATATTTTCACAATAAATTTAAAAGCTATTAGAATTAGGGTTTGCCTTTTAGTTTAACTTTAAATTAATTCCTTTTCTCATCAAATATCTAAAAAACACAAAATACCAAAAAAACATTCTTTTTTAAATCTTTAATTTTAATTCCTCATTAATTCTAATTAATTAATTTATTAACTTTAAATATTTTTGCAAAAGGGTCCAACGCCCTAGTTTTGTTTTTAATTCCTTTATTTCGCGTATTTATTTATTTCGCTCAAATAATTATGTATCTCTCCCAAAGCCGTGTAAACAATTGCTCGCACTTTTATTTCTTTTATTTTCTTTATTTTTCCGTCAAATCGGGTCCGGTTTAATTTTGGCAATGTGGACCCGCGCCATTTGTAATAGCTTAGATTTACTTTTCCCGCAAACTTTTAACTGTTAACCAAGCATGAAAGAATGAATGACCATAATAAAATCAAGCGTAGAACACCAATAACATGAACAAGACAAATATCATTGAAAACAACACACGAACCGCACACACCACCCCTAGGGTACGCCTCACTGTTGCCTTGCCTCGAAAGGTGATCGTCGAGTAGAAGATGTCTTAGTAAGTCCTCATGATCCGGGAACCTGGCATGAGGGTAGCTTCTAAGGTGTCTTCCCATTGCTCTGGTGATCACCATGTCCCGAACCTCGAATTGACCCGAACACCTCCGACGGTGGTGCTACCTACCTCTCAATGGTGGGATGGCATTACTTTAAAGGACATTTACACAGACGAATTCCTTAGGGTAGGTAAGTTCTCAAGGATACTTGCTCTAATTTCAAACAAATCAAAATACTTTTCACACCAACACTTTTTCAAAAGCTTTCAAAGCAAATTTTTCAAACACTCTGACGTACGAGTCAAACTGAAATTTTTCAAAGAAACTTTGTTAACCCACATTGAAAAGCAAGCAAACATTTTTGAAAACACATTGAGCAAGTACCTAAGAGCCCATGGATAACCATGGATAGAAAGGGTGCTAACACCTTCCCTTTCTATAACCTACCTCCCGAACCGAGAGCAATCTCTTTAAGGAATTTTTCTGTGCTTTTGTCCTTTCCATTTGGAGAAAATAAAAGACGGTGGCGACTCTTGCTTCCGCGACATTTCGCGAACCAGCTTTTAAACAGTCAGTTCTAGATCCACCGATCACACAAAGGCATTAAGCACAGACACTTAAGTGAGTAATATCTATAAATATATCTCTAGAATCTAGAAACTATTAGATAATCATCCTAGATAAGAATTCGAGCAGTACATGTCTATAGAAACCCAAACACCAAAGCACAGAGCAAAAATGCAGGACAATAATTGACAAAGATTTGTAAAGCAAGTTTTAAATAATGCCATCAGCGACAAATATACATGAGATTAAAGTAAATACATATACAAACTCAACAAATAAAGAATACACAAAGAAGAAGAGAAATGAACCATAAATCTCTCAAAATTGTCAGTGTCGATCGATGAGAAATCCACCCCAGATCATCTGTGTGCAAGCGTCATAGTTGTTTTCTAAGCTAATCCTAATGAAAATGAGGTTGATGGATTTGGGATGCCAAAAAACACACCTCAAAACCATAACCTAAAATATGAAATGATATGGAAATATAAACAAAATTTGCTTCAGACACCTTCGCCCGGTGAGCCACATGCGTCGCCCGATGATGGCCTTTATTTACTTGGCCCAGCACGCACCACGCACATAACTGGCCATAAAAATCCACCTTCGCCCGGCGAAGGTAAGCTTCTCCTGACGGGCTTATTCTTCCTCGCCTAGCGAGATGCTGGCGAACCCAAGTCAGTGGCCACTGGAAAAATTCTTCCTTCCTCTCACCCCATGCTCGCCTGGCGAGGCAAAAGCACAAGATCCTCTATTGTACCCTAAAATTTACACTCTTATTTTCAAGACAAAGTAATTCAAGACACATCCTCATGAAGGTCTCAATTGCTCAAGACTACTCAAAGGTTGACCAGACAAACTTTCCTCCTAAGCAATTGACCTACAACTAGGGGTTTTCTTCTCTCAAAGTAAATTGAGTGTCTAATGCCTCAAATGGACTTCATGGTTTCTCATATACTTTAAAGAGTCCTCATGTCAAATTTCAAGCCTTACATCATAAGTTTTCCAGTCAATTAGTCAGATGATTGAAAATTAAGTGTATTGGACAAAAAGTCAACTTTGACCAATTGGCAGTCAAATCTCAAGATTTTTGGTCAGCATCAACATTTTGAAGTGACATTCATCATTTGATCAAGGGTTGATCATGATTTATCAAGAAAGCTCAAAATTCATCAAACGATAAAAGTTGCTAAATTAGGGTTTTCTTAAGGAGAAGTCAACTGAACTTTTACCAAGCACAACTTTCACATATTTCATCAGAAATTCCTCAACCAAAACTCATCTTGAAGGAAATTCAATTGTCTATAACTTTGCCTCTCTAAGCTCAAGGCCAAAAATGCTTCATTTGAGAGATATGAGCCAAAACTTTACAGGTCATTTTAAAAGTCAACAAAAAGAAATTTTTTGTCAAAGCAATTTATATCAAGTTAAATACTTCAAATGAAAAAATGACCAACATGAAAGTTGTAGGAGACATCTTGAGGTTCCCAAAAAGTCAATGATCACCTTCATATGACAAGAATTAAGTGAGTTACAATTCGTGCAAACCGAGCAATTTTGAGAAAATACATGAAGTTCAAATTGAGCAAAGTTGAATTTTTGGGATAATGGGCCTAAGTTTTCAGGTTCGAACGTGTTCATGACCTCATATTATACCTCTAAATCTATTCACATATTTTTTATGATTTTTGGAGTTTTGGATGTGGAAGGGCTTGGTTATCGGCCTGGTTCAACTCTTGGGAGCCTCAGGGATATGATTTGATCACTGGTTTGGACTGATCACGCCTCGGAATGCAGTTATGAATTTTGCAACTTTGAGAATTTTTTCTTGATAATTTTATGAAGCTTTCTTTGCAATGTTTTTTTCGTCCCTTTTAGGCTTGCAATGTTGTGTATTTATAGAGGAGTAGGAGGCTAGATCAATATGGTAAAGAATCACACTATTAAAGCCACCAACATGGCAAGGAATCACACCATTAAACCATGGTTTAAAACAAAAATCAAGTTTTGAAAAGTTTCAAAACTTCATGATCCCTTTCCATTTTTGTTTGCTGCATGAACCTGGTCATTTTTTATGTACCTTGCATGAATTTAAGCCTCTTGAATAATCCAAATGAAGCCCACTTAAGCCTTGATCCATTTGTTTGATATTTCACTTGATTTCTTTTATATTTAAATGAAAAAATTCAAATAAATAGAAATGCAAATAAAAGTAATGCATGGATAGTTTTAGAGGCTCTTGGATATGTCATGAGTATGTTTGAACTCTAAAAAGTTAGGCCCAATAACTTAAAATCACAAATTTGCTTAATTGAGATTTCATGCATTTCTTGAAAAATGCCCAACTTGTGCAACTCATAACTTGCTCAATTTTTGTTTTTTGAAGATGATCTTGAACTTTTTGGAAATCTCAAGATGTCCTATACACTTTATATTTTAATAATTTTTGCATTTGGAGACATTATCTTGATGTAAGTTGCCTTGATAAAAAGTGTCTTTGGTTGACTTTTTGAAAATGGCCTATAATGTATGAGATCATATCTTCCAAATGAAGCACTTTTTGGACTTGAGAATAAATTTTTTTTGTAGAGAATAGAATTTTCTTCAAAATGGGATTTTTTTGGGGAAAAGTTGATGAAGCATGAGAAAGTTATGCCTGGTCAAAGTTCAGTTGACTTCTCCTAAGGAAAACCCTAATTTGGCAATTCTTGACTTTTGATGATCTGATGACTTTCCTTGGGGAATCATGATCAAACCTTGATCAAATGATGAATATCACTTCAAAATGTTGATGTTGACCAAAAATATTGAAGTTTGATTGTATGTTGACCATAGTTGACTTTTTGATCAATACAGTTGATTTTCAAGCATTTGAGCCATTGATTAAGCAAACTTGTGATGTAGAGCTTGAAACTTGACATGGACCTTGTTGATGACCTATGAAGAACCATGGAATCCATTTAAGACCTTTGCAAACCAAATTTCCTTGAGAAATTCCAAACCCTAGTTATGGGTCTTTGGTCTAGGAGGAGCACCTTGAGTAATCAAACTTTGAGTGTTTTGACCATTTGAAGAGCCTTGAAAGAATGCTTTAAAGAAAAATGGGAGGGAAAATTTTGGGGTACAACAACTCCATAGATCATTAAATCCATGACGCTTCTACCTAGGCTTCTAGCAAGAAATTTTTGGAAAGATTTGTCATATTTCTTTATGACATCATCAATGCTCACAGAATCTTCTGAAAGAATTTCCTTCTAAAAATTCTTTCTTTTGAGAACAGGGTTATTAATCTTAAGAATATAATTTTTTTTCTTTTAAAGATGAAAATTCTTCCTTAAGTCCAACGTGTTCTTTCGAAACAGATTCGTGGACCTTTTTAAGTTCCTTGAATTCGTTCTTAAGCAACTCATGTTTTTCCAGAATTTCAAGTAATGAAATGTTAATTCATAATGAGAAAGGTCTAAAAATACCTCTTTTATGTCTGAATCAGAATCTGCATCAACTTCTGGATAAATCATATCATCATAAGCCTTAACGCTAGCCATCAGCATTATGTTAGCATGTTATTCTTTGTAAATATCTTCTTAAGAATCAGAATCATCTCAGATTTCCATCAGTCCTTTCTTCTTTCCTCTGAAAGCTTTCTTCCAGGGCTTGTCCTTTTTAAGCTTAGGACATTCGTTCTTGTAGTGGCTTGCCTCTTTGCACTCATAGTAAGTGACACCTTTGCTGCCACCAGACTTCCTTTGTCTAGAAGTAGAATCGAAACGACCACCTATCCTTCTAGATCCTCTAAACTTATTGTCTTGCTTACTCTTCCAGAGTTGGTTAACCCTTCTGGACAGAAGCGACAACTCATCTTCGTCTTCATCAAAATCTTCTTCAGATTCTTCTTTCTCTTCTGCTTGAAGAGCTCCAGTCTTCTCAGATCTACCACTTGATTTGAGAGTTACAAATTTTCCTTTTCTTCGAGGCTCATCCTCATTAAGCTCAATCTCGTGGATTCTCAAAGAACTAACCAGTTCTTCAAAAGAAATGTTGTTCAGATCTTTGGCGAGTTTGAGTGCAGTTACCATAGGCCTCCATTTCTTTGGTAAGCTTCTGATAATCTTCTTCACGTAATCTAAAGCCGAGTAACCTTTATCCAGAGCCTTCAGTCCTGCAACAAGAGTTTGAAACATTAAGAACGTGTTCTCAATAGTTTCATCATCTTCCATCTTGAACGCCTCATACTTCTGAATCAAGGCAAGTGTCTTGGTTTCTTTGAGTTGAGCATTTCCTTCATTAGTCATTCTCAAAGAATCAAAAATAGATTTTGTAGTATCTCTATTAGTGATCTTTTCATACTCATTATAGGAGATAACATTTAGCAAGATAGTTCTAGCCTTGTGATGATCTTTATAATCTTTCTTGTATTGTTCTGTCATCGCTTTTCTTTCTACTTTATTACCTCTAGCATCTACCTGATGTGTATAGCCATCGACTACCATATCTCAGAGATCTACGTTATGACTGAGAAAGAAGCTTTCGATTTTATCCTTCCAATAGTAAAACTTATCTCCATCAATGAATGGAGGTTTGGCACTGTAGTTATCTCTTTCAACAATCTGTGCAATAGGTGCAAGGATTTCAGTCAGAGTATTTCTAAAAACTATGGATCTTTATCTGACACGGTGAAGTGTTTGATAACAATCAATACTAGAACCAGGATCTGATACCAATTTAAGGTGCAAGAAACACAAGAAAGTGGAGTTTGAATTGAGTTTATAAGAATAAAATCTTTTCGAACCTAACACTTGAAGTTAACACAAGAACAAAAATAAATGAACACAATTATTTTTTATCCTGGTTTAATGTTAACTAAGTTAATCCAGTCCACCCACCAAGGTGATTTTCCTTTCTCAACAAGGACTTGATCAACTATAACCAAACTGATTACAGATGCAAACAAAGACTAACCATCAATGTTTACAACCATATAAACTACCCATCAACGTGTTCTTAAGAATTCTGACTAAAACTCTAGTCTCTCAAAGAACAATCAACTCACTAATACAAATTTGTGTGTTTAAAGTATCTCTTCTTGAAAGCAGATTTACACAGAAATGAAGTACAAATAATAACACAATAGTGTTAAGAGAAAGTTAATGAACAACAGTTCCTTGCTATCAAGTTAATGAACACCACATCCCCGAAGTACAACCCTAACGCCCGCTGTGCTTATCACTCTGACAGCCCGGGGCATTCTACTGATGATTGTTGGGCTCTGAGGAATAAGGTTCAGGACCTTATTGATGCTAAATAAATACAGTTCGAGGTGCCCGAAAGACCCAATGTTGTGACTGCCACCATGCCCCAACATGGAGTGAATGCTGTGGAAGAAGACCTGTATGTGGCCTCTGTGGAAGATATTGTTACCCCGTTGCTGACTGTCAAAAGGAACCTATTGCTAGCCAGTTTATTTCCGGGATGTAGCAAAGGTTGCCTTTTATGTGCTATTTCACCTGCTAGTTGTCCTTTGCTGAAGTCAGGTGTCCAAAACCTGATAGATAGAAAAGATATCTTGTTCAAGAAAATTGCTATTCCTATTGTCCCTACTGAAGAAGTGTCCGTTGTCACCATTTTCAACAATCCTACCAAGGCTCTCCCGAGGAAGCATGTCCAAATTATGCTTGTTCACAAGATTGCTCCTATAACCATCACTATTCTGGGGCCCATCCCCTATACATCCGACAAAGCTGTCCCGTGGCACTATGGGGCAGATGTTTATATGCTCGGAGTAAAGCAAGAGTTTGATACTGCTACCGGCATCAGTAACATTACCGGGCCTGCCAAAGTCACTCGAAGTGATAGGCTGTTCTCACCAGATATTGCACCTCCAGCTATCCAGAGACCTCTTGTTATCCCACCTGCCAGTGTGCCTGTTTCCCCTCCTGATCAAGTGTCTACCCCTGCTGCCGAGTCATCTGACGCTCGGGGCAAAGGGATTGCTACTGATGTTCCTGCCCAGGTGGAGGCACCGAAGACTGTTAATGTTGAAGCTTCCCAGCAAGAGATGGAAGAGATCCTTAAGATTATCAAGAAGAGTGATTTCAATGTGATTGAGCAGCTGGGGCACACCCCCTCTAAGATCTTTATGCTATCACTGTTGTTGTGTTCAGAGGCCCATGCCAAGGCCATGATTTCCTTCCTGAAGACGGCCCATGTGCCACAAGAAACGTCTGCCAATCAATTTACCGATTGTGTGGCCAACCTAACAGCTGATAATGGTTTGGGTTTCTCCGACGCTGATCTGACTGCTAAGGGGAAGAACCACAATGATGCCCTGCATGTCTCCATTGAATGCAGGGGCACTACTCTTGCCCATGTGCTGGTTGACACTGGTTCTTCGCTGAACGTACTACCTAAGAAGGCCCTAGACGGGTTGGATTGTGAGGGTTTAGAACTCAAGCCTAGTAACATTATTGTCCGGGCCTTTGACGGGTCGAAGAGGATGGTACATGGGGAAGTTGACATTCCAATCAGGGTGGGTTCTCAAGTCTTTGATTCTACTTTCTTTGTGATGGACATCCGACCGTCCTATTCTTGTTTTATGGGTCGTCCTTGGATCCACAAAGCTGGAGCTGTGACCTCCACATTGCATCAGAAGCTGAAGTACCCAGTCAAGGGGAAGATTGTGACAGTTCAGGGGGAGGAAGAATATATGGTCATCCATCTCAACTCGTTCAGGTACATAGAAATGGATGGGGAATTCATTGAGACCCCCTTTCAACACTTTGAAGAGGTGCCTCAGACACTGGCGTCAGCAGAGACTGTGACTGAAGAAAATTCTCCTTTGAAGATGGCTTCCTTAAAGGATGCCCGGGCTGTGGTTGAGAAGGGTGAGTGCGCAAACTGGGGCCGACTTCCTGATTTCACTCCGAAGACCGACAAATTTGGTTTGGGTTTCACTGCAGAAGCTCAGAAGGCTGTTCGTAAGGCAAGGATTGGAAGACCTCGTGTATTCATCACCAACCCGGGGGTTAACGCCATTGAAGACGATGTAGAGTAATCTGAATTCAACAGCTGGATCTACCCAACAACCAACGGTGGACCAAGCAACTGGACTGCGAAAGACTTCGTACCTATTACTTTTGTTACCCAGTAATGAACTCTTTTGTTTTGGATTTGTAACGAATAATAATTTGAAACTTTATGGCCCGGTGTCTTACCCGGGGCACCGTGGTTTCATTTGTGAGGGCTTGTTATTTGTCACTTCCATATATCATGAATAAAAGCATTGGACGTTTTTTCGCATTTCAAATCTTGCGCTCCCTTTCTTTCTTTACATATTACAAAATAGCTATATTTACACACACTCACCTATACAGGTTCCAATCCACTATGGATCCCACTGGTAACAACTCTGCTACTGCTAGTTATGACGTTGAAAATCCGATTAACCTAGCCGAAGACGAAGGTGAAGATGATTGCGAAGTGCCTGGCGAGCTTGCAAGACTGTTACTCCAGGAAGAGAGGGCCATTCAACCACATGAAGAGCCAGTGGAAATGGTAAACCTGAGTACTGAGACAGATAGAAAGGATGTCAAGATTGGTGCCAATCTGGAGTCTAGTGTGAAACAATGGTTGATTCAGATGTTGCATGACTATGTGGAAATCTTTGCCTGGTCTTACGAAGACATACCTGGGTTGGATACCGACATTGTGGTTCATCACTTGCCTACCAAGGAAGAATGCCCTCCGGTAAAACAAAAGATCCGTCGTATGCGTCCAGAGATGTCCGAGAAAATCAAAGCTGAGGTTATGAAACAATTTGATGTCGGGTTTCTAGAAGTGACTTCTTACCCTCAGTGGGTTGCCAATGTGGTTCCAGTGCCAAAGAAAGATGGTATGGTCCGAATGTGTGTTGATTACAGGGATTTGAACAGGGCGAGCCCCAAGGATGACTTCCCTTTGCCTCACATTGACGTTCTGGTTGACAATACTGCTCAACACAAAGTATTCTCCTTCATGGACGACTTCTCCGGTTATAATCAAATCAAGATGGCTCCTGAAGACATGGAGAAGACCACCTTTGTTACTCAGTGGGGCACCTTTTGTTACAAGGTCATGCCATTTGGGTTGAAAAATGATGGGGCAACCTACCAACGTGCCATGGTTGCTTTATTTCATGACATGATCCACCATGAGATTGAAGTATATGTCGATGACATGATTGCAAGGTCCCAAACTGAGGAGGAACACCTTGACCATCTACAGAAGCTGTTTGACCGTCTGAAGTTGTACAAGCTGAGGTTGAACCCGAACAAGTGCACTTTCGGAGTGAGATCTGGAAAGTTGCTAGGCTTCTTCGTAAGCGACAAAGGTATTCAAGTGGACCTTGCCAAAGTGAAAGCCATACAGGAGATTCCAGTTCCCAAGACTGAAAAAGAAGTCAGGGACTTCCTAGGACGACTGAACTACATTGCCCGATTCATCTCGCACCTAACTGCTACTTGTGAACCACTCTTCAAGCTGCTGAAGAAAGATCAGGTAGTACGTTGGAATGATGAATGTCAAGCCGCTTTCGAGAGAATCAAAGAGTATCTCCAAGAGCCACCCATTCTTATGCCACATGTTGAAGGGAGACCCCTAATCTTATACTTGACAGTACTTGACAGCTCAATGGGGTGTGTGTTGGGGCAGCATGACAAGTCTGGCCAAAAAGAGCACGCTATTTATTACCTTAGCAAAAAGTTTACCGACTGTGAGACCCGATACTCACTTCTCGAGAAAACTTGCTGCGCTTTGGTATGGGCTGCTCGCCGGCTGAGACAGTATATGTTGACTCACACTACTTTGTTGATTTCAAAAATGGATCCTATCAAGTACATATTCGAAAAGTCTGCTATGTCCGGAAGAATAGCAAGATGGTAGATGATCTTGACAGAATACGACATCCAATACACGACTCAGAAGGCAATCAAGGGAAGTGTATTGGCAGACCATTTGGCACACCAGGCAGTGGACGATTACCAGTCGATGAACTTTGAATTTCCAGACGAGAATATCATGGTAGTAACTGATTGTGAAGTACCTGGACCGGATGAAGGACCTGAGGAAGGATCCCGATGGTCTATGCACTTTGATGGAGCCTCAAACGCTTTGGGTAATGGTATCGGCGCTGTGATCACATCTCCTAATGGCTCTCATACTCCACTTACCGCCCGACTATGTTTCAACTGCACCAACAACATGGCGGAGTATGAAGCATGCATTATGGGTCTTCAAGCTGCAATTGACCTAAGGATCAAGTTTCTGAGTGTCTTCGGAGATTCTGCTCTCGTGATCAATCAGATTAAAGGCGAGTGGGATACGAAACACCCAAATCTTATTCCTTACAAGGAGTATGTGTTGACATTGATCCCCCATTTCGAAGAAATAACTTTTGAACACTTCCCCAGAGAGGAGAATCAGTTGGCGGACGCGCTGGCTACGATGTCTTCTATGTTCAAAGTCAAATGGGACAACGAGGCTCCTCAGATCATTATCTGGAAACTGGATGAACCTTCATATTGTTGTGATCTTGAGACAGAAGAGGTAACCGAAAAACCATGGTATCATGAAGTGAAGAGGTACTTGGAAGCTCAAGAATACCCCGAGGGTGCATTTGTTAATGACAAGAAGTTTCTGAGAAGGTTCGCAGCAAAGTTCTTCCTCAGCAATGGCATTCTTTACAAGCGAAACCATGATTCAACCTTACTGCATTGTATGGATAAGACTGAAGCAGAAAGAATCATGAAAGAGCTGCATGAAGGAACTTTCGGAACTCATTCCAGTGGACATACCATGGCAAAGAAAATCCTACGGGCAGGATATTACTGGTCCATAATGGAAGCCGACTGTTACCAACATTCTCGGACATGTCACAAGTGTCAGATCTACGTTGATAAGGTGCACATTCCTCCAGTCCCTCTGAACGTCTTGACAGCACCTTGGCCTTTTGCAATGTGGGGCATTGATATGATCGGTGAAATCAGACCTACGGCATCCAACGGGCATCGCTTCATCCTGGTAGCAATTGATTATTTCACAAAGTGGGTTGAAGCAGCTTCCTATGCTACCGTAACCAAGAACGTCGTGGCACGGTTCATTCGGCATAACCTGATCTGTCGATACGGTGTCCCGGAAAGGATCATTACAGATAATGGTACCAATCTTAACAACAAGATGATCACTGAGCTTTGCGAGCAATTCAAGATACAGCACCACAACTCTTCTCCTTACCGACCAAAAATGAATGGGGCTGTAGAAGCAGCTAATAAGAATATCAAGAAGATTGTGCAGAAAATGACAGTGACCTACAAAGATTGGCACGAAATGTTACCGTTTGCTCTTCATGGGTACCGTACCTCAACACGGACGTCAACAGGGGCAACACCCTTTTCCTTGGTCTATGGCATGGAGGCAGTCCTACCTATTGAAGTCCAGATACCCTCTCTCCGGATAATGAAGGATGCAGGTTTGAGCGAAGATGACTGGATCCAGACCCGACTTGATCAATTAAACCTAATTGACGAAAAGAGACTCACCGCTATTTGTCATGGTCAGACGTACCAAAAACGGATGATCAAGGCATTTAACAAGAAAGTCAGACGACAAGAGTATCAAGTTGGGGATCTGGTAATCAAGCGCATCATTCTACCTCAAAGTGATCCCAGAGGCAAATGGACCCCCACGTACGAAGGGCCATTTGTGGTTAAACATATCTTCTCAGGAGGAGCTATGATTCTAACCACTATGGATGGTGACGACCTTCCTCACCCCGCCAATACAGACATAGTAAAAAGATACTACACATGAATTAAAGACCCGCTAGGTTGACATACCTAGGCAAAAATAAGGGTTTCCCGGCGAACCAAAAGGGTTCGGGCAAAATAAGGGATGAAATGAAAAATCTGTACACCCGGCAAGTCGGAAACCCGAAAAGACGGCTTGGGTAAAAATGGGTATCCCGGTGGACTGAAAACCTGAAAGGGCGGTCCAGGCAAAAATTAGGGATAAACCGTAATACTATGTCTCATTGGATCGCCTTGCATCCAGAATCCGGTATCAACTATCAGGTTCAGACGGCATCAACCAGTCAGCTTCATCGTCAACTAAACAACAAAGTGATGAGACGCTTGAAGACATAAAGGTGATAGCAGAGTTGAAACCCAGTGGGATTTTTCACATAGCTGTTTTGTTTTCCTTTTCACAAAATTGTAAATTCTATTTGTTCGGCGGCGTCCTCTTACTAGGACGTCAGCCTCTTGTACATAAACGCTTATTTACAGGCAAAATTCAAAATCAATACAAATCCACTTTTCCAGACAAATTACCAATTATTTTTCTTTTTCTGTTTTGTTTTGCAAAGAACGTCCAATGTTCATTTTTGATATATGCATTTGACATTAATTGCTAACTCATAAATACTTGCATGTGAAACAAAAGAGTAATTACAGGTGACATCAGAAATAGGGGCAATAATGAATTGTCTAAGTGATCTAGTTGCTCTGTCCATCAAGGTACCAAGGTAGGTTCGCCTGAAGAACGTAACCAGAATACCTTCACTCCCCGCAAAGTAAGACAAGATTCAGTGATACTCTCCCCAAGCAGAGTTGGCCTCCCATCAAGGGCACAGTATCTCCAGCAAGTCAGCAACGCTCTCCCCAAGCAGAGTTAGTCCACTGTCATCCTTAAAGAAGTTGGATATCCCCAGAAGATCTCAACAATCCCCAGCGGAGTATACAGATGTTCCTAAGCAAGCATCCCCGGCAGTCTTAATATAAGATTGTTCCCCGGCGGAATCCAAACACCCCAGTGGAGCCATTTCCTCAGTGCAGTCCAAGAAGCTTCCCCAGGAGATTTGAATCGTCCTCCCCAGTAGATTCTGGAAGCTTATCCCCAGTAGATTCTGGAAGCTTATCACCTGCAGAGTATAAACATATCTCTCCCGACCATGTTCAGAGGTTATCCCCCACCAGAGCCTATAACGGGGTTATCCTCAGCTAATTGCAACAGAAATATCGCCCTCGGCGAAGTTCTTCCTATCCCCCAGCGGAGTTCATCAAATTCCCCAACACAACTTCTCAACGGTATCCCCAACGGAGTTATCTTCAAATCTCAGCGAAGTATCTCTCCCCACAGAATATTTCCCCGCAGAGTAATCTCTTCAACAAGTTTATTCCCCAACGGAGTCATCTTCTCCTACCGGTTTATTCTTGCAGCCATCATCCCCAGCGGAAACGAAGAACTCTACTCTTCAACATCAACCCAGGATTTAACTTCCCGGCATTCGTCAAGGATTTATTTTCCTAGACGAAAATACATTCATAGACATTTCACATTTCATACATCCTGCTTACATACATAATGCATGCATGTACGCATCATACAACACAAATCTCATTTATTTTTGAGAACATCTTAAAATCATGCAGTTCATGCATCATGACATTGCATACGACTGATGTTTTGCCTTTTCAGGAAAAAGGTCAATACAAAGATGATTACTATCAACTATCGCAATTCCGGATTCGATACCTGTATCTAGCCAGGGCATATATGTGAGCGATTAATGCCAGATTCGATTCCTGTATCTAGCCAGGGTATATCTGAAGAGTTTGAAGATTCGATTCCTGTATCCATCCAGGGCATATCTGTAGACGACTAATTCCAGATTCGATTCCTGTATCTAGCCAGGGCATATCTGAAGAGTTTGAAGATTCGATTCCTGTATCCAGCCAGGGCATATCTGTAGACGACTAATTCCATATTCGATTCCTGTATCTAGCCAGGGCATATCTGAAGAGTTTGAAGATTCGATTCCTGTATCCAGCCAGGGCATATCTGTAGACGACTAATTCCATATTCGATTCCTGTATCTAGCCAGGGCATATCTGAAGAGTTTGAAGATTCGATTCCTGTATCCAGCCAGGGCATATCTGTAGACGACTAATTCCAGATTCGATTCCTGTATCTAGCCAGGGCATATCTGAAGAGTTTGAAGATTCGATTCCTGTATCCAGCCAGGGCATATCTGTAGATGACTAATTCCAGATTCGATTCCTGTATCTAGCTAGGGCATATCTGAAGAGCTTGAAGATTCGATTCCTGTATCTAGCCAGGGCATATCTGTAGACGACTAATTCCAGATTCGATTCTTGTATCTAGCCAGGGCATATCTGAAGAGTTTGAAGATTCGATTCCTGTATCCATCCAGGGCATATCTGTAGACGACTAATTCCAAATTTGATTCCTGTATCTAGCCAGGGCATATCTGAAGAGTTTGAAGATTCGATTCCTGTATCCAGCCAGGGCATATCTGTAGATGACTAATTCCAGATTCAATTCCTGTATCTTGCCAGGGCATATCTGAAGAGCTTGAAGATTCGATTCCTGTATCCAGCCAGGGTATATCTGTAGACGACTAATTCCAGATTCGATTCCTGTATCTAGCCAAGGCATATCTGAAGAGTTTGAAGATTCGATTCCTGTATCCAGCCAGGGCATATCTGTAGACGACTAATTCCAGATTCAATTCCTGTATCTAGCCAGGGCATATCTGAAGAGTTTGAAGATTCGATTCCTATATCCAGCCAGGGCATATCTGTAGACGACTAATTCCAGATTTGATTCCTGTATCTAGCCAGGGCATATCTGAAGAGTTTGAAGATTCGATTCCTGTATCCAGCCAGGGCATATCTGTAGACGACTAATTCCAGATTCCATTCCTGTATCTAGCTAGGGCATATCTGAAGAATTTGAAGATTCGATTCCTGTATCTAGCCAGGGCATATCTGAAGAGTTTGAAGATTCGATTCCTCTATCTAGCCAGGGCATATCTGAAGAGTTTGAAGATTCGATTCCTGTATCCAGCCAGGGCATATCTGTAGACGACTAATTCCAGATTCGATTCCTGTATCTAGCCAGGGCATATCTGAAAAGTTTGAAGATTTGATACTTGTATCCAGCCAGGGCATATCTGTAGACGACTAATTCCAGATTCGATTCCTGTATCTAGCCAGGGCATATCTGAAGAGTTTGAAGATTCGATTCCTGTATCCAGCCAGGGCATATCTGTAGACGACTAATTCCAGATTCGATTCCTGTATTTAGCCAGGGCATATCTGAAGAGTTTGAAGATTCGATTCCTGTATCCAGCCAGGGCATATTTGTAGACGACTAATTCTAGATTCGATTCCTGTATCTAGCCAGGGCATATCTGAAGAATTTGAAGATTCGATTCCTGCATCCAGCCAGGGCATATCTGCATGAAGAGTTTGAAGATCAACACCTGTAACAGGCCAGGAATCTATCTTTCTTTCTCAGGTACGCAAGTTCTCGCTAAGGAATCTCTTACGCGATCGACACTTCCGGATGGCATCTATAAGCCCATCTCCACAACTATCCATTACAGTTCCAAATGGCATCTATAAGCCCATTCCCGACAAAGGTTCTGTCACATCTCCAGATGGAATCTATAAGCCCATCCTCGTATCCATCATCTCTCCAAATGGCATCTGTAAGCCCATTCCCGCCATCACATCGCTGATACTCTACTATGCGAGTGCAAATTTCTAGGCACTCTAGTGTTCAATCATCTTCCACATTCGGATCCCGAAAGGCACGCAAGCCAATCTACATCCTCAGGTCTAAGAAGATTGAACAGGGGAAACTGTTGTACCCCAAAATTTTCCCTCCCATATTCTTCAAAGTTTATCAAGAATCATCCACAAATGCTTCAAGATTCCTCAAGGGTTGCACAGTCCAATTGCCTCCTAAGGCAGTCAAACTTAGGGGTTTGGTTCTCTCAGTGAATTTGAGGTTTTCAGTGGTCCAATCAAGTCCCATAGGCCCATGTACATTGTCAAGCATCTACATGTCAAGTTTCAAGGTTCACAATGCCAATTTGCACAGTCAAAAGCCCTAGTTGCTCCACAATCAACTGCAGGGGTAAAATGGTCATTTTACAGTCAAAAGTAAAAAATTTTGATCAACATCTTATTTTGAAGCCACAATCATCATTTGATCAATTCTTGATCATGACTCCACAAGCATGGCTCAAAAATCATCAAGATGCAAAAGTTTCTATTTTTGGATAGTTAAAAAGTCAACTGTACCTTGACCAAGGCATAACTTTTTCATGGTTCATCAGAAAAATCCCATCCAATGCTCATTTTGAAGGGGATGACATTTCCTACAACTTATCTTCACATTACAAGTCCAAGAAATGCTCTCACAAAAAGTTATCAATTTCAACATTATAGGTCATTTTCAAAAGTCAACAAAAAGGCATTTTAAGTCAAAGACCATAACTTGAGATTGGTAAATCAAAATGACATGGGACTAAAGGAATTGGTTAGAGGACTTCAAGACCTTTCCAAAATGTCCAAGAACATGTTCATATGATCAAAATTGAGCAAGATATGCATTGGAGAAGTTGGGAAATTTTTGTGAAATGGCAAAAGTCAACTATCCTTGAAACTTCAATTTTTGACAAAAGGGCCCACTTTCTTCCACTTGATTCAGCCTTGTCATTCCACACACGTGTCCCATGATTAATTTCAAGATCAAACATTTATTTTTCTATTTTATTTAATTTTTATTGATTTAATTCATTTTAAATCCATAATAATTCAAATAAAATCTAAAAATCAATGGAATAGTGTCATTTGGATTTGAATAGCTTCCATACATCATGTGCCAACTCACAAACTCATGCTAGGGTTATGTTGTACACCAAGTCTTGGTTTTGCTTAAAAAAAGGGAAAGTTTGTTAATGATAAAAAAACCCAAGACTAATTATCTCATGGGCATGGATCAAGGCCAACTAATGACCTAATTCCTTTCTCATATATACACACAGTCTAAACCTAATTGAAGACATGTGCTAAAGCTACTGCAAACACCATAACCAAATTCAAAAATCAAGCAAAAAAACTCAAAACTGAAATCAATCTTCCAGCATAATTAAAAGCCCTTTATTAATTCCAATAGATTGCTGGGACTTGGAGGAACATTTTGCAATCAGAAACAAGCTCTAAAGCTCAAGAACACGGCCAAACAGAAACACGGTTTGCTCATTCTTTTCCATAATCGAAATTCAAGTTTTATGCATCCTTAACATGATATAATCATCGCTTTGCATTGCTAACATCATTCTGAAGCTAATGAGATAGATTAATTTGATTATGGTGCCCTGAAACGCAAAACACCATTAATGAAATCTAGGGTTTCAGAGTTCTCAATTTAGGGCTTTACAGCATAAGCAAAATCAGAGCTTCTCATGGCTATGGTTAAATTCGTCAGGATGAGACGAATTCATTGGACACCTCGCGCCCTATTTATATAATGCACAGGCCTAATCGTTATTTTTGGCATTCGTATTTTGAGGGGGTTTAAAACCCCCGCTATTTGACATGTTTTTCTGCAGGTTTCATGAAGAAGACGGTGAGCTGGCAATACCTCACTGGACCATTCAAATACGCGCGCCTCTTTTTGTTTCAGCATGTGACTTGTTTCTTTTCTTACATTATATTTATTGCATATTATATTAACAAAGACAACAAAGTGGCTTGGTGGTTGATGATGTGCGTGGTAACTACTGGGACCTGGGTTCGATTCCCAGGTCCACCCAAATCTCAATATTGTTTTTTCTAACAAATTCCTATGCAGCTTCACAACAATACTCCACCATGTGCCTTCAATGATCAGCGCGCCATGTGTTCCCAATCATCAATCCAAAGGCCAGAAAGTGATGAGCACCATGTTCCTCAGTCAACCATACGCATCTGATCAAGAAAGTCAACAGGCTTAAATTGATATTGGGCCTAAATTTCCAGAATAAAACCTCCATTGGGCCATCACACCCCCCCTGGTTTTTACTACTTTTATTTTTTCTTTTCCTTTTATTTTCTTTAATAATTATTAATATTATTTAATTAACTAACAAATTAATATTTTTAATAAATTCAGAGAATAAAAAAATGTGAATATCTTTATTAATTATTACTATTTTTATTGATTAATTTATTTTTGTAGATAAATTCTAATTAATCAACTTAGTTTAATTTAGGTTTAATTTTAACCTTTTTCTCAATAAGTAAAATAAACTTAGAATTAGGTTTTACTAACTTTTAATTTTAATTCCTTTTGTTTTATTTTACATAAAAAACACAAAAATCTTTTTCTTGTAAATAAATAATTAATTAGTTTTTTTAGGTTTAATATTTCATTAAATTGTAAAAAAGGACCAAAACTCGTATTTTTCTCAAAAAAGGGTCAAAATCCTAAGGACGTCCCGATTGAATTTCTTTCGCGCATTATTCTTATTTTGATTATTTATGTAATTATTTCCAAGGATGTAATAATTAGGGTTTACCGCTTTCTTTATTTTTCGCACTTATTTATCAAAACGGGTTTTTGTTTTTGGCGATGTATAGACCCGCGCCTTGTAATAGCGTAGATTCATATTTCCGCACTTTATTTTCCGCACTCTTAACTGTTAATATACATGCAAGAATGAATGCCAAATAAAATCAATCCGTAGCTCACAATGATGCATGTTCAAAGATAATCTAACATGAAACCTGACACACATGCACATGCCACTCCTAGGGTACGCCTCACTTGGTTGCCTCGACGTGGTCGTCAAGTATAGGGTGTTTTAGAGGTCGCCATTCTGTCTAAAGATCCAGTTGCCTCGAAACGGTTGCCTTGGATAAAAAAGGATCTAGGACATTAGGGTTACTTCTAAGGTGTCCTACTATTGCTTCGGTGACCACACTGTCCCTAATAATCGAATTGACCCGAATAACTCCAACGACGGTGCTACCTACCTCTCAATGGTGGGATAACACTATCTAAAGGACTCTTACACAGCCTAATTCCTTAGAGTAGATAGATTCTCATGGGTACTTGCTCTTTTCAAACAAACAAAATACTTTTCACACTCACACTTTCTAAAAGTTTTCAAACAAATTTTTCATACACTCTTGAGGACAGATACAAGAGTTACTTAGAAATTTTTCAAACGAAACTTTTTCAAAACCCACACACACTTGAAAAGCAAACAAATTTTTGAAAACATAAGAGCAAGTACCTAAGAGCCCGTGGATAACCACGGATAGAAAGGGTGCTAACACCTTCCCTTTCTATAAATCTACCTCCCGAACCGAGAGAAATCTCAAAGAAGGAATTTTGTTGTGCTTTTGTCCTTTCCATGTTGGAGAACATAAAAGACGGTGGCGACTCTTGCTTACCGCGACATACGCGATCCAGCATTAAAAAATAGTCAGTTCTATTTCCACCGATCACAGCAGCATTTTAGCAAAAATGAATCAGCACAAATTCTTTGTTTTCCAATTCATCCAAGTCTTCCTTTTATAGCCAAAAAGAAATATGTCGGAGGATAGAATAGAAATACCATATTTCTAGTTGTCTTCTTGTATAACAACCAGTATGAGTGGTAGATAACATCGTACAATAGTACAGTCCTTGCGCCACAAAATCAGAGTAGTGGAAGGAGGTGATTGTGTACTATTTCTCACGTAAAACCTTTGATTTTCTCTTCTAATCTTCATAGGCTTCAGAGTGTGTATGAGTTGAAGCATGTTCAGAAGGATCAAAACGAGTCTTCAGAACCTTGGTCTTCAGAGTCTTCAAAACTTGTTCAACAGAACCTTGTCTTCAAAGTCTTCCGCATGTTGGTCTTCAGAACCATTGGTCTTCAGAGTCTTCAGAACTTTCTCATCAGAACCTTGTCTTTAGAGTATTCAGAATCTTGGAGCAAGAGAACTTGGAATCTTCAGAGCTTGAGAACCTTTAAGAAGCTCTACTATCATAGTCACAGTCAGAATCTTAAAAACTAACGTTCGTCAGAATCATTGTTTTTAGATGCATTTTAATCTATGAAACACGCATTTGTATCTCTTAGTGTGTTGAGTCCAGAATCTAAGGATGTCACATGTCAAATCTTCAAAGTCAGAATCCGTTAGCAAAAGCTACACACTAGACAAATCATTATTGTACTAAATTGTTATCTAATCATCCATTTAATGTTATCTTCAAAACTCAAGGCCAAATGCATAACAAAATCTTGTTCTTACAGTTTTAAGGTTGCGGGAAGTTAAAATAAAGTTTACAAGCTTCACAAAACCCTCTATGGATTAAAACAAGAACCAAGAGCACGGTATACCAGAACTGATAGATATCTTCTACAAAGAGGTTTTAAAAGAAGTGAAATTGAGGCTACTTTGTATGTGAAAAGGTCAAAGAATGAAGTGGATCTAATAATGTCCTTGTATGTTGATGATTTGTTGGTTATAGGGAATGAATCCAATTCTCTAAGTCAATTTAAGCAAGCCATGGAGAATGAATTTGAGATGACTGATTTGGGTGAAATGAAATATTTTTTTTGAAATGGAGATCTTTCATCCAAGTGATGAAATCTTCATTTCACAAAAGAAATATGCTTCAAAGGTATTAATGAAGTTTCATATGAATAAATGCAAGTCTGTTTCCACACCTCTAGTTGTAAATGAAAAATTATCAAAGGATGATGGTGGTAATAGTGCATATGCTTCTATTTATAGAAGTATAATTGGAAGTTTGTTGTATCTTTCAGCAACTAGACCTGGTGTATTGTTTGTTGCTAGTTTACTTTCCGGATTCATGCATTCTCCAAGTCAAGTTCATATTGGTGCAGCTAAGAAGTTTTGAGATACATAAAGGGTACAACTGATTATGGTTTGTGTTTTCTGAAAAATGAAAGTGAAGACCTCTAAGGATATGCAGATAGAGACTGAGCTGGAAGTGTAGATGATGCAAAAGTACATATGATTATGTTTTCTCATTTGACAATGTTGTGTTCTCATGGAATTCAAAGAAACAAGAAATTTCGCCTAATCATCAACGAAGCAAAGTATATTTCTGCTGCTGCAACAATAAATCAAACTATTTGACTAAGGAAGATTTTATTAGATGTGGGACAATTTCAAAACAAGGCTATTGTCATATGGGTGGATAACAAATCTGCTATTGCCATAACTAAGAATCCAGTCCAGCATGGAAAAATCAAACCAATCAAGGTTAAATGTCATGCTATTAGGGAAGTTGAAAAGTCAAAGAAAATCAGTTTGGAGCATTGCAACTCAAAAAATCAGATTGCAAACCAAAGCTCTTACCAAGGGAATGTTTGAAGAATTGAGATCAATGCTTGGAGTATCCAAGAAAAATCTCAAGGAGTGTTAGAAATTGATATTTTTTTAATATTACTTGTTGTTGTTACTAATTATCATATAGTTGCTTGTTAAGATAGTAAAGTAGGCAAAAGCTAATGATGACTACTGTTTAGAGTAATTTTGCTGCAGATTTTATTTTCAGTTTAACAAGTAAGCTTATTGCTTGGCTCTATATATTTGTAGTGTATTTTTCAGCTTTAATGCAACAAAGTACCAAAATTTCTCTTTTTTCTTATAAATTGAATAGGAGTACCTTCAACCATTAGAATGATTTATAAGCGTTCTTTGAGGAGAAACTTGTTTGCAAGGTTCTTGGTCATGTGTAGAGTTTCTTACTTCAACCATGATCTTGCACTGATTGTTTCACTGACTACTTAACGGAGAACTTCTTTAGACAAGTAAAGTTGGATTGATGAAAGTGCCTTTTAATCTAACTTGTTCTATTGCTCGTCGGTCATGGAAGTTGATTTCTTCGTCTTTCCATCTAAAGCTTTTTTTAATCCGGTATGAGTAAGAATGACACTCATTTGGACTCGCCAAATAAAAAAGCTAATCTTGCCACCAAATTTCTCAATGTCAAAATTAATCGATATTTTGAAATTTCCAACTGAATGCTCTGATATCATTTAATAGAGTATCATTGCAATGCAGGAGCACAATATCAAGACAATTGAGAATTTAAGAGACAAAAAAAACACAACCAAAATTAGAGATAAATAATCATGAGTTTCACGAGTAAAGTTTCACTATATGTAAGAAAGAGTACAACAAATCTTCTAAAGGACTAAAAATAATATTTTTCACTCAAAATGGAACAATATTTTTCACCCAAAATGGAACACAAATTTTCACCAAGAAAAATCACTCAATAATAGGTGTTGAATAGTAGGTGTTGAATAATAGGTGTAAGTGTGATAAGTTGATAGTTGTGTGGCCATTCATGCTATTGCCTTATTTAAACGCACTGGGCTTATATTACTTGCCACTTATGGCTAATTTTGGCTACATAAAGGGCATGAATAGCATCAGTCTAGAGAGACTTTACTCACTGAATAACATTGTAATACATAGAGATTGAGAATTAGAATTTCTTGTATTACTTTTGTGGTTTTTATCTAAAGTTTATCTTTTCTGATTTATTTTTCTACTGTTTTATTTATTTTTATGACGCCTTTTATTATATTCTCTATATCTACTATGAACATGTGAGTAGATATTTGTAGTCTTGAGATTATGAAGAATATCCAATGATAGATTTCATGTAAATTCCAATTCTAATCATCTGATATGAATCTTAACTTTTACTCTAATCTTGTTGTTTTGTCAAACATCCCTCTATGAAAATAGGTATAATATGAAGATATCAACCGATCAACTTAAAGATGAAGGTTGATATTTGGAAAAAAAATTCCAAAATTGATAGAAATTTGGTAGCTGCATTCACGGTTGTTTTTGCAGCAATTTGGGTTCCTGAAACAAAAGGAAGAACATTGGAAGAAATTCAACTCTCCTTTAAATAAAGATTAATAGAAAATCACATGTGTTGGCTTGTCTTGTACAATAATAACTTATTTAATAAGTACTTCTCAAACACAATCTTGAAATATTCATATATGTGAATTGGATTATTTTTTTTCATCAATCATAACAGAAGAAAGAAACTTGTTTAGACACTTATTATAAACACATGGTCGCTCCAGATTAACCAAGTGGCCTGCTTTCTTTATTACTTCAACTGTTGTGTTATTTCCAAGCCTCCTGTCACATGTATCAGTAATAATAATAATAATGACTTGATCAAGAAAAACTTTAAGAAACAAGGTAAACCTTAAGAATGGTTTGAAATAAATAATTAAATAATTATGTTGTCAAGGTTTCTTACTCTTTTATTTTGTGTGCGATTTCAAGGTTAAAAATTTTATCTTTCTCGCCCCATAAAAGATGTATTCGCTAGAAAGAGAAATTGTGTAAGTCTAAAATATATGGTACATAACAATAGTTTTAGTATTTCTCATAAAAAAGAGTGTTAACCTGTGAAAATTTAGGGATGTGGATGTCTTTGTAGCTAATGACTAAAGCCTCTAATAGCTGATTTCGCTCCTTCCTATTAGAGAACATCACCTGCAAATGATGATATAATGCTCAGAGAAGGCACATCATTAATTTAGAGACTCTGAGAGCATCACATCACAGTAGAATCAAACCTTGAGAAAGTCAGTGAGCATACAGTTGGGAAACGGAATGTTTCTGTATACAGCAACCGTAAGAAGTGTTCTCAACCCCTCAGTAGAAGATGGTAATAACATTTCTGAACAAGAAGAGAATCCAATATCTTCCACTGCTCTACTAACCATAGACTCTTGTATAGCCAAAACCGAGCTTGATATAACCACTGCTTGAACCACCTCCCTATACAATTCAGCCATTTTTAACGCCACTATTCCACCATAACTGACTCCAACTACAGCACATTTCTCCACTCCAAGTTTCTTTAGCCCCTTCGCCAAACACTCCGCTTGAAAAGCCGGCGACCGGTCCGGCTTATTTGTTGTGGAGCCGCCGAAGAAAATTAGATCGGGCACGTAAACATCATAGTTTTTGGCTAAACTGATGATTTGGAACACCCAGTTTGCAAGTCCGTCGGCGCAGAAGGCGTGGAGTAGAACAACTACTGGCTTGGTTGGTTTTGAAATGGTTTGAAATGGAACCCAAAATCTCATAACTGTACCTGCCTCTATCTCCACTGTGCAAGGCTCCACAACACCAGCCTTTTTCATTGTCCAACTAATCAATGACCAAGCAACTCTCACCGTGTTCACCATATTGTTTTTCAGCTTGCAATATTCCAAGCAATGTATATCAACTATAGTATAGCTAAAATATATGAAACTGGTCAGCTAGCTAGTTCAATTACTCATAACACTATTTACACCTAACTTGTAAAAAGCCATGGATGAGTTAGTAAGGGACCCCATATCTAAGAGGGATGGATGTGTTTATTGGCTCATCATGAAAAAACGTATCCCAATCCAAATTAATTATAACAACTATATTTGTAGCGCATCACATCAAATTTTATAGAACCACATATCAAATAAAGAAAATATATTTTATAAAAGTTAATTATTCTAATTTCTAATATGATGATTATATTATAGGGTAATTTAGTATTTGTCATTTGTAGATAATTTCATTAGGGCTTATGTGGCATTCTTATTTGTGTATAAATAGGTGTATTAGGTTTACATTTAATACAATCAATTTCCTTCAATCATTAGTGACAGCTTTTAGCATTTATTCCTTTTCTCTCTTCTTCCTCAATTTCATCACCTTGCACTAACAAATTGGTATCAGAGCTCTTGGTTTGTTCTGAAATTCTGGGAAACACGAGTGATAGTGAGCTGTGTGTTTGATTTTTGAATCTTGAACAAAAATCTGAAACAGAATCACACTGATTTTGTGGGTTTGGGAAACACTGAGTGAGAAATCTGAGATCTGAGTTCTTTGTGCAAGGTTTAAGATGAATGGAGGCAGTAGTTTGAACACTAAACTTCCAATTTTTGATGGCAAAAACTGGAACAGATGGAAGATACAAATGCGTGTGCTGTTTGGTGCTCAGGATGTTCTGGATCTTGTTTCTGAAGGTTATGTTCCAGTTGCAGCAGGTGCTACTGAAGAACAAAAATCAGAAGAAAGAGCTACGAGGAAGAGGGATCAGAAAGCTCTGTTCTTTATCCATCAGTGTGTGGATGAAAATGTGTTTGAGAAGATTGTTGCTTCGACGACGTCGAAAGAGGCATGGGATATACTGACCAGATGTTATGGTGGTGACGTATCAGTAAAGAAGGTAAAGCTTCAGTCCCTGCGAAAATAATATGAAAATCTCAGCATGAAGAACAGTGAGAAAGTTTCTGAGTACATCTCCAGAATGATTCTGATCACTAATGAAATGAAGGCTTGTGGAGAAACACTTTCTGAACAGGTAATCATAGAAAAGATTCTGAGGTCACTTACTCCTCAGTTTGATTACATTGTTGTTTCTATTGAACATTCTAAAAATCCGGAAACCATGAGAATAGAAGAGTTGCAAAGCAGTCTAGAAGCGCAAGAGTTGCGTCTGACTGAAAGAACTTCTGAGAGGGAAGTGGAGCAAGCTCTGAAGGCTTCTTTTGTCAAGAAGGACCAGAAGCAGAATAGACATGGTGATAAATTCTAGAAGTCATAAACCTCAACTTCTGATGAAAAGAAATATCAGAAGGGAAAGGAAAGGTATGACAAGAAGAAAGTTCAATGTTACTGTTGTAAACAGTTTGGCCATTTTGCCAGAGACTGTAGAAACAGAGGAAGGAAATCAGAAGAAGCAAACATAGCCAGAGAAGATTTTGATGATGAACCTGTGCTACTGATGGCTTCTGATTCTGATGGAAACTGTTCAGGAGATTGGTGGTATATAGACACTGGTTGTTCAAACCACTTGACTGGAAACAAACAATGGCTGATAGACTTTGACTCCAGAAGGAGAACAAAGATCAGATGTGCTGATGATAAGTACCTTTATGCAGAAGGTATGGGAAATGTTAGAGTCAGAGTGAAGAATGGAAGAAACATTCTGATCAAAGACGTTTGGTATGTTCCTGGAATTAAAAGCAATCTGATGAGTGTGGGTTAGCTTATTGAGAAAGGTTTCTCAGTGGTTATGAAGGACAATCTCTTGAAGTTGTATGATTCTAATCAGAAGTTGATTATGAAGTCTGAGCAGGGAAGCAACAGAACATTCAAGGTGAATGTAGAAACTTCTAAAGCGGAGTTTCTTAGTGCAGAAGGCACTGAAGCTGACAGTAAACTGTGGCACAAGAGGTTGGGGCACTTGAACTATAGAAGCTTAGGGCATCTAAGTTCTAAGAAGCTCGTACATGGCATTTCAAAGATTGTGAAGCCTCAGAAGTCATGTGAGATATGCATGAAAGGCAAGCAACCCAGATTGCCATTTGCATCAGAAGTAGCCCCCAGAGCAAAGCATACTCTGGGAGTAGTACATTCTGATGTGTGTGGACCATTTCCAGTACCTTCACTTGGAGGAAACAAATATTTTGTGTCTTTTGTGGATGAGTTTACAAGAATGACATGGGTAACACTCATCAAGTTCAAGCAGGAAGTGTTTACTGAGTTCCAGAAGTTCAAGGTGAAGGCTGAGAAGCAAAGTGGTCAGAAGCTGAAGATTCTGAGAACAAATGGTGGAGGTGAGTATAACTCTACAGAGTTCCAGAAGTTGTGAGGAGAATGGAATAGAACACGAGGTTACTACTCCATATACTCCTCAGCACAACGGTCTTGCTGAAAGAAGAAACAGAACTTTGCTTGATATGACCAGAAGTATGCTGAAAGAGAAGAAGTTACCTCACATGTTATGGGGAGAAGCTGTTGCCACATCAGCATATATTCTGAATAGGTGTCCAACAAAGAAGCTGAAGGAAACTGTTCCTTTAGAAAAATGGACTGGAGAAAAGCAAAGTGTTAGCCATCTGAAGGTGTTTGGCTCTGTATGCTACAAACACGTTCCAAATGCTAGAAGACGAAAACTAGATGATAGAAGCAAAACAATGTTACTGGTGGGGTACCACAGTACAAGTGCCTATAAGCTTTATTGTCCAAAAACCAACAAAGTTGAAATCAGCAGAGACGTCATTGTGAAAGAGTCAGAAACATGGGATTGGAACAAGCTTCAATCATATTCTGGTATAGTGCCAACACCAGGGTTAGTTTCTGAAAGTTCTAAAGACGAGTCAGAGTCAGGAGATGAAGACTCTGAAGATGAGTCAGAATCTCAGGGAGACTCTGATAGTGGATCTGATTCTGATCCAGATTCTGATGATGATCCAGAATCTGGTGGTGATTATACTTCTGGAAGGGAAAACTCTGAAGACATGGGGTCTGGAGAACAAGTTTCCAGAAGTAACTCTGAAGGTGGTAATTCTGAAGGAAATAATTCTGGACAAAGTCCAGAAGCCAGCACAGTTCCAAGTTCTGGAGAAGCTTCAGAACAAGATCAGAGGCCACAGAGAATCAGACGAATACCAAGTAGGTTTGCAGATTTTAGCATGTTGAATGATACTGAAGTAGATTCTGAAGGAGAAATCGTTCAGTGTACCATGCTAGTAGATTCTGAACCAATGGGTATTGAAGAAGCACTCAAGAAGAAAGTATGGTTGAATGCCATGAAAGAAAAACTTGAGGCTATTGAAAGAAACAAGACTTGGAAGCTGACAGAACTTCCAAAAGGCAAGAAAGCCATCAGCGTCAGATGGGCTTTCAAGCAGAAGCTAAAGCTAGATGGATCAATTGGCAAACACAAAGCGAGACTAGTGGCCAGAGGTTTTCTTCAGAAACCTGGACTAGATTATTTTGAGGTGTTTGCGCCTGTAGCTAGACACGAAACAATCAGACTGGTGATTGCTTTAGCTGCAAACAGAAATTGGCCTTTGATACATCTGGATGTGAAGTCTGCATTTCTGAACGGTCCATTACAAGAAGAAGTTTATGTGTTACAACCTCCTGGATTTGTGAAAAAGAATCAAGAAGGGATGGTATACAGGTTAAATAAAGCTCTGTATGGACTGAAGCAAGCGCCCAGAGCTTGGAATTTGAAGATTGATTCGTTTTTCAAGGAACAAGGGTTTCAGAAGTGTGAGATGGAGTATGGTGTTTATGTTCAGCATACTTCAGAAGGTAATATGATTCTGGTCTGTTTGTATGTTGATGACATATTACTCACAGGAAGTTTTGAACAAGAAACAGTTGAGTTCAAGAAAGTTCTGATGAATGCGTTTGAGATGACAGATCTTGGAAAAATGAGTTTCTTTCTAGGGATGGAATTTATATACTCTGAGAAAAGAATCATCTTACATCAGAAGAAGTATGAACTGGAGCTTCTGAAGAGATTTGAGCTAGCAAATTGCAAGGTTGCTATCACACCTGCTGATACGAATCAGAAGTTGGACTCTGATTCTGATGGAGAGGATGTGGATGCTACAACCTTCAAACAGATGGTTGGTTCTCTGAGGTATTTGTGTAATACCAGACCTGATATTTATTATGCAGTTGGAATGGTCAGCAGATACATGAGCAAACCAAAGTGGTCTCATTACCAAGCTGCTGTCAGGATTCTGAGGTATATAAAAGGAACTCTGAAATATAGAGTGTTATTTCCTTCTGGAGGAAAGATCAAATTAGAACTTCTGAGTTATTCTGATTCTGATTGGTGTGGAGATAGAGTTGACAGAAGAAGTACTTCTGGGTACTTGTTCAAGTTTCTGGGAGGTCCAATTTCTTGGAGTTCCAAGAAACAGCCTGTTGTGGCTTTGTCAACATGTGAAGCTGAATACATTGCAGGTGCTGTAGCTGCTTGTCAAGCAGTTTGGCTTCTAAATCTGCTGCATGATCTGAAGGTTGAAGTTGAGAAACCTCTGAAGCTGATGATTGATAATAAGTCTGCAATTAATCTTGCAAATAATTCAGTGCTACATGGAAGAAGCAAGCACATTGAGACGAAGTATCACTTTCTCAGAAGTCGAGTGCAGAAAGGAGCGTTAGAAGTTCTGCATTGTAGCACTCAGAAGCAGCTAGCAGATGTTCTGACAAAGACGATAAAAACAGACCAATTTCTTCGTTTGAGAGATGAAATTGGTGTTGTTAACTTCTGATAAGTTACTAAATTACGGGATGGTATTAGAGGGTAATTTAGTATTTGTTATTTGTAGATAATTTTATTAGGGCCTATATGACATTCTTATTTGTGTATAAATAGGTGTACTATGTTTACATTTAATACAATCAATTTCCTTCCATCATTAGTGACATCTTTTAGCATTTATTATTTTTCTCTCTTCTTCCTCAATTTCATCACCTTGCACTAATAGATTACATGTATTTTTAAAAAATCTTACTAAGTGCTCCAAAATTGGTTAAGATTTCCCAAAAATTTAATACAATAATTTGTGATACTTTTAGCAACAATTGTATCCATTTAGTAGCGTCACAACAGTATGAGAAAAAGTGTTGGTTCTCATTCAGGTAGGATGATTAGTGACAGAAAATGGATTATTCAATGAGCAAAGTGATTGATAGGTGATTATATCTTCTCGTCAATGAGTTGTTTCTATGATACATTTCTTTGATACAGTAATAGATACATTATATTAACTTGTTCCTAGATTGCTCTCAATAGGTTGATAATTAATTTTTTAGGATTTCAATGTCGTGAAAGAGATCTTTCCAAAAAAAATTACGAATGATGTGGCACAATTTGCTTCATTTATTTTTTATGTTTTACTTTATATCCTTTGTTTTTTCTAAAATTACAATTTTTTATTATCTCCATTTTTTTATCAGTTTATCTTATTTCATTATAGTGATTGTTTTTTACGCTGATAAAATGGAAATTAAATTTTTTAAAGAAACAATAGAATTAAGTTTGGAGAAATACTTAATGCCGTGAGAGAGATATTTTCCCAATAACATCATGAATGATGTGGCACAATTTACTTCTTTTGTTTTTAGTTTTTATTTTATATTTTTTGTTTTCTCTAAAAATTGCTTGATGATTTCTCTAAAATTACAATTTTTTTTAATTATCTCTTTTATTTATCAGTTCGTCTCATTTCATTGTAGTGGTTGTTTCTGACGTTGATAAAATAGAAATTAATTTTTTTAAAGAAATAATAGAATTAACTTTAGAGAAATACTTAATTTCATGAGAGAGATATCTTCCCGATAACATCATGAATGATGTGGCACAATTTACTTTTTTTGTTTTTAATTTTTACTTTATATTTTTTGTTTTCTCTAAAAAAAATGCTTGTTAATTTCTCTAAAATTGCATTTTTTTTAATTATCTTTTTTATTCCAGTCGGTTCATCTCATTTCATTGTAGTAGTTGTTTCCGACGTTGATAAAATAAAAATTAAATTTTTGAAAGAAACAATGGAATTAAGTTTAACGAAAAAGCACAACTTCTTTATCAATCACTAAAAATTGAATAAAATACCTTCAACCAATAACAAGATATTATTTACTTTTAACATATTTAATTATTTATTAAATAGGATAATTATTTTTGTTTTCAAAACATTTAACACGAAGATAAACTTTATCCAATTTTTTAAGTTCGACAGATAAGAATTCACCTTGAAAAAATGTTTAATATTGCGAGAGCTATTCCCAAAAACATCACAAATGATGTGACATAATTTGTTTTATTTATTTTTTGTTTTTACTTTATATCCTTTGTTTCTCTAAAATTACTTCATGATTTCTTTAAAATTGCAATTTTTTTTATTTTCTCCTTTTTTTTAATTGGTTCATCTCATTTCGTTGTAATTTTTGAAAGAAACAATGAAATTAAGATTGCCTCTATAAATCTAGAACAAATGCACGATCTGGTAAAGAAATTGGCCATTGAAAAAAAACGTCCTAACATTTTTTAAACATATCACCAGAAATTGCCAACGAAAATTCCAAAGATTCTTTATGAAGATTCTTTATGAACTATCATCTTCCTCCATCTTTGCCGTGTTTTGATTGCATCCGTCATTGTTTTCATTAGCTTAATCAAAAACCAAAAAAAAATGAATCTAAAGCTTTAAAGTTCATTAAGAATTCCTGTGTAATATGATTTACTAAAAAACTCATTTTATAAATCGAAAATTATAACTACAAACTTTGATTTTAAAGGCAAGCCAATAAACAAGATGATAAAAAACAGAGCTATTGAATAAGCCGTGAAGGTTGGAGTAGTCGAATAAAAAATAGGTTTACTCCACTATAATAATAGTGAATTTTGATTTTTTTTCCTTTTAAAATAAAAATTTCTTTGAGCCGTTCAACAAAATAAGATTTCGTTAAATTTGACATTGAGTCAAGATTCCAACCGAATCTGCATATGTGGCGTTTGACGTGACTTTTTTTTAGTTATTTTTTAATTTTTTTAAATTTCACGTGGAAATTCGATTATTTTTTAAGTTTTTTAATTTTTTTTTAAATTTTTTATTAATTTTTTGTTTATATTTTTTAATTTTTTAAATAAAAAAATTTAAAATTTTATTTTCTCTAATTTAGACAAGTTTATCCTTTTGTTTTATTTATCCCATATTAATTTGATACATTAATTTTATGTGATACTTAATTTTTTTGATAAATACTTAATTTTGTTTTTTTGGAAGGTCGAGATTTTGTCGACAAACGTTGAATGGTTTGTTTCTTGATTCTGACAACGGGAGGGTGACAAAGATCGAGTATCAAGAATATTTCATAAGTACTGATGGTTGGATAAAATACAACATAATCGAGTTGAATCATCGATAATACAATTTTAAACAAACGATTGACATAATGAACACTAAAAAAATAAACCATTAAGGTCAATATAAAAAACAATCCGGTGAAGATCATGAATTACTTTGTCAGCAAAAAAAAGTTGTGATGCACACATTATATAATAAAATATTAAGATTAATTAAAATACACTGTCAATTTAAAACTATTTTATACTGTTATCCAATTAAAATTAATTATTTTGACATATAAAAAGAGAAAAATAAGAAAGAAATAATTATAAAAAGAATTTAATTCTAATTGGATGATAGTGTAAAATTAATTAATCTCTAAAATATTTAGTCTAAGTTTTTATTATTTGGGCATTATTATTAGGTTCTCATAAGTATTCTGAATTATTAGTTATTGAAGATAGATAAATATAGTAGCTTATGTAAGGATTCAATTGCGTGTTTTAAATAGGGCGCATTTAGTTTGGAATCTTGTTGTCGTAAGTGAGGTTGCGTATCCTTAATACTCCTTTTATATATTACTTGTTTTCAGAAGGAAAAAAAACTCAACAAAATACAATGTATTTTAACTACTAATTTATTAGATTCGTATTTTCAACTCACTTGTATACTATGTTTTCGATCGTGTATACTATTAGGTTCGTATTTTCGACCGTCCAAAAAAATAAAATTAAGTACCTATCGAAAAAATTAAATACCACACAAAATTAATGTATCAAATTAAGGATAAATTAAAAAAATTTAAAAATAAAATATATTTTTTTTTTGAAAAAAAATAAATAAAAATTAATCGAATTTCCATGTGGAATTTAAAAAAAATTTAAAAAAAGCCACGTCAAACGCCACATATGTAGATTCTACTGGAATCTTGACCCAATGTCAAATTTGAGGGAATCTTATTTTGTTAAGGGGGCTAAAAGAATTTTTTTTTAAAAGGGGGATAAATCAAAAGTCGCTACTATTGCAGGAGGTAAAATATATTTAACCCTAAAAATATAATTGGATTTTGTGTGATAAGTGACTAGCAGTTCTATTTTTTTATTGTGTTTTTAGAAAATAAAATATACATTTTTTTATACTAAAAACGCCACTCATTCAAATCGATAGAATACATCGAATAATACTCATTCAAAATTGCTATAAATTGAAAATTATGAATTTACACAAACTCACAGCACACACGTTAATAGCATATAACGGCAAAATGTTATAAATGTGACAAAGCTTACAAGTATGACGAAATTGAAATGCTTGAAATATCCATTTTTCCGAGCCTGCAGCATTGACGATGTCAAAGTCATTGGTTGAATATTCACTGAGTCGAAACTAATATGTCAATCTGAACCGAACAAGCACCGCACTAAGACGGGAAAACAAATAACGTCACAACAAGACTACGACCAATACAACGTCGCACTAAGACGATAAATCACGAAGAAAAAACTAAAAAAATATGTAAAATCACTTATTTGAATGAAAATGAAAGGAAAAAGAATTCAGATGAGTGATTTTAGATCAAAATTGACTCTAAAACCATCTCTCTTTGATGAATGAAGAACAAGAGAAAACTAGAATTGAAGAAAGAAAGAAAACGATATTTTTTTCATAAAAATCAAATATACATTAAAATATAGCGCTCGCGAATTTGTGAGTGGTATATGTCGCGAGATATAGCAGCACTTTTTATTTTATTACGAGAATTGATAATTTAAATATGGCTTAAATGCACTTTTAATTTCCATACTTTCGGTTTTTTGAAGTTTCAGATCCCCCATTTTAAAATTCAGGTTTCAAGTCCCTAAAGTTTATCTGAGTTGAAATTTTTCTAATCCCCCTCCATCTGGTTGTTATTTTAATGACCTGACATGCGTGTTGAGTATCCACGTCACATTTTTCAATTTTTTATTCAAATATAATATTTAAAAGATTAAAAATAAGTTAGAATTTTTTGAAAACATTTTTTTAACTAAATATAATTAAGTTAAATTGAAAATGAAGTGTTTATAATTTTAAACCCTTTCGTTCCATGAGACCAGTTGTAACATTCACACCTGTAAAATTAAGCTTCTCAAATGCACTTTTGTTTTGATGAAGGCAAACCATGATTGACAAAGAAGACAAAGATTATTGATCAAGCTAAAAGCACCTATGGATAAAGTCTTTGGTTCAAGCAATTATCAAAATTTCAAGGTATAATAATAATACTTACTTTGAACTTAAAACATAGATGCTCAATGGTCAAACGAAATATTTTATATTGTCCAAATATTTACTCAAGTTTTTCTAAGATAAAAATCAATTTTAACTTGAGTGCAATCGATTTTCATATTAGTGCAATCGATTGCATGCTTCAGTTTTTCAAAACATTTGCTATTGTTTCTAAGTGCAATCGATTTGCATGTTTGTTCAATCGATTGCACTCAATCAATTTTTGCTACTGACTTCAAATGCAATCGATTTACACAAAAGGGTGCAATTTATTGCATACTCAAAATATTTGAATTTCTAACTATTGAAACCTCGTGCAATCGATTTACACAAAGGGTGCAATCGTTTGCATGCTGAACGATTTTGAAAAACAACAGCTTTACACATGCCTGTTCATAACACCAATTCATGGAAACCTTTCACTCAATCTTGACAATTGTTCATGATTCATTTACAGAACTTTATGCTGTTTCAAAAGGGTTTTATGAACATATAAATACTCATTTTAAAAATCATTTTAAACACCTCTTCCAATCATTTTCTCTGAATTTTCAAAAATCAAACTCAAGTTGTTATACATTTTCATACACAAGTATTTTGCACACTTTCACATATTGTTAACAAGAAAACTTTGAACATTATATATCTTGAGTCATTGTATACTATTATCATTGTAAGAGAAGATCAATTCATTGATTAAATCACTCAAAGTGATCATTGCTACTCAAACTTACTCAAATCAAATATTGTTATATACTTGCTTATTTTTCAGGATTGTTGGAAATAAGTTTAAGTGGTTTTATAAATCTTGTTTTTCCAGGATTGTTGGATACAAGTAAAGTCACTTTGAGAGGATTGTTCTCATTGTTGACATAGTGAAAATCCAAGAGGACTGTTCTTGGTCCAAGAGGATTGGTCTTGGTTTTGGGTAGTTCTTGCTTAAATTTGCCACAATAAGGAAATCTCTTTCATGTTGAAAGGGGACTGGAGTACTCTCGGACTGTGAGGGGAACCAGGATATATCGCTTGTGTCTCTTTATTTTTCTGCACTTTACTCTTTCATAAATTCACCATAAACCAGAAAAATAATATCCATCATCACTAAAATCAGAATTTTTTTAAAGTACCTAATTCACCCCCCCCCCCCCCCCCCCTCTTAGGCACACTTCGTACTTACAATTGGCATCAGAGCATGTTATAGGTAACCCGTTCCTAAAAGATCTAGAATGGCTTCCGCAAATCAAAATCCCGTTTTCAGAGATGGTGGTAGTAACAACAAGCCTCCTCTATTTTGTGGTGAATATTTTGACTTCTGGAAAATACGCCTGAAGGCACATCTAGAAGCACAAGGATAAGAAATATGGGATGCCGTTGAGAATGGTCCATTTATTCCTATAACGGTGATCAATTATGCTGGCTCATCAAAGCCTAAAACTGCATGGGATGAAGATGATAAGAAAAAGGTCCTCTATGATAAAAAGACAATCAATCTTCTTCAAGGTGCACTTAGCATGGATGAACTCTTCCGTGTCTCGGCATGCAAAACGGCGAAAGAAATATGGGATACCTTGGTAAAAACTAATGAATAGACCGTTGAAGTTAAAAGATCTAGATTAAATACATTGAGTTAAGAATACGAACTATTCAGAATGCAGCCCCAAGAATCAATCCTCGACTTGCAGAAAAGATTTGTACACTTGACAAATCATTTGAAAGCACTTGGTAAGAATTTAACCAATGATGAAATTAATCTTAAAGTGCTTAGATCTTTATCCAGGGAATGACAACCAAAAGTGACAGCAATATCCGAGAAGAAGAATCTATCCACAATGACTTCCGCCACTTTGTTCGGAAAACTTCAAGAGTATGAGACGAAACTTGCAAGACTTGAAGCGCATGAAATCCAAGTAAAAGATTCAAAATACATTTCTTTAAATACAAGGATAAGAAATCATGATAGCAATCAAGATGATGAATCCACTAGTAGTGAAGATGATGATCTTATCAAGAATATTGGGTACCAAATCAAACTTAATTTGTTTTGTAGGTTTGCTTGAGGACCACTTTAAATCTATGATGTTTTGATAAGTGGTGGCTCTAAGCATTTGGTGGAAGATGTACACTAACTTTCAAATCTAGTTCAATTACAAGGATTATTTCACATATGGGAAATACCTTAAAGGAATAATTCTTGGCATTGGTAAAATTGATACACTAACTTTCATATCCATCGAAGATGTACTTTATGTTGAAGAACAAAAGACAACTTCTAAGTAAAAGACAACTTTGTTGATAAGGCTTCAAATTCATCAAGGATGAATGGTTTATGAAGTCACTCTTGAGGTAAAAATCATAGGTAAAAATTGTTTTTATGTTTATAATTTTATTATGTATTATAAGGTTTTTCCCATCCTTTTTTTTAATGACAAGGGGGCAGAATATATATATATATATATATATATATATATATATATATATATATATATATATATATATATATATATATATATATATATATATATATATATATATATATATATATATATATATATATATATATATATATATATATATATATATATATATATATATATATATATATATATATATATATATATATGCATGTGTATGCTTGTCTCTAACTATTGCAGCCTAAAGAAAAATGCAAATTCTCTATGCTTCAAGGGAAAACTTTGATCAAGAGGGAGTTATCAAAGATAGAGAGAGGGTTCACATAAGAGTTTCTCATTATTTCTAAAAGAGTCAAGCATCTTCAACATTATGTTTTGATGAAGATAACTATTATGTGCATTTATCAAAGAATGAGAAAAAGCATCATGAAGCAATATGGCTATGGTTAAGCTTTCAATATTATTATATGTATTTTGTCCATTTTTGTTACATCATTCCCTTCTTTTTGATAATGTCAAAGGGGGAGAAGGATGTGGCACTTTATGCTTGTATATTTCCTGTCTTAAATTTCTAAGTTACTCTTCAATCAAGATGAACAAAATCAAAGGATTCCAACCTTCTCATACAAAGGGGGAGTTATGCATCTTAGGGGGAGAAGCTCTTTCCGGAAATTACACGCATAAAGCAAGATCATTTGTCATCATCAAAAATGGGGAGAATGTAAAATCAAGCTTCTCAAATGCACTTTTGTTTTGATGAAGACAAACCATGATTGACAAAGAAGGCAAAGATTATTGATCAAGCTAAAATCATCTTTGAATAAAGTCTTTGGTTCAAGCACTTAGCAAAATTTTAAGGTATAATGATAATACTAACTTTGAACTTAAGACATAGATGCTCAATGGTTAAAATAAATATTTTATATTGTCCAAATCCTTACTCAAGTTTTTCTAAGATAAAAATCAATTTTCACTTGAGTGAAATCGATTTGCATATTAGTACAATCGATTGCATGCTTCAATTTTTCAAAACATTTACTACTGTTTCTAAGTGCAATCGATTTGCATGTTTGTTCAATCGACTGCACTCAATCAATTTTTACTACTGCCTTCAAATGTAATCGATTGCACACTCAAAATATTTGAATTTCTAGTTGTTGAAACCTCGTGCAATCGATTTACACAAAGTGTGCAATCGATTGCATGCTGAACGATTTTGAAAAACAGCATCTTTACACATGCCTGTTCATAACACCAATTCATGGAAACCTTTCACTCAATCTTGGAAATTGTTCATGATTCATTTACATAACTTTATGCTGTTTCAAAAGGGTGTTATAAACATATAAATACTCATTTTCAAAATCATTTTAAACACCTCTTCCAATCATTTTCTCTGAATTTTCAAAAATCAAACTCAAGCTGTTATACATTTTCATACACAAGTTTTTTGCACACTTTCACATATTGTTAACTAGAAAACTTTGAGCATTATATATCTTGAGTCATTGTATACTATTATCATTGGAAGAGAAGATTAATTCATTAATTAAATCACTCAAAGTGATCATTGCTACTCAAACTCACTCAAATCAAATATTTCTATATACTTGCTTATTTTTCAGGATAGTTGGAAATAAGTTTAAGTGGTTTTATAAATCTTGTTTTTCCAGGATTGTTGGATACAAGTAAAGTCACTTTGAGAAGATTGTTCTCATTATTGACATAGTGAAAATCCAAGAGGATTATTCTTGGTCCAAGAGGATTGTTCTTGGTTTTGGGTAGTTCTTGTTTAAGTTTGCCACAATAAGGAAATCTCTTTCATGTTGAAAGGGGACTGGAGTACTCTCGGACTGTAAGGGGAACCAGGATATATCGCTTGTGTCTCTTTATTTTTCTGCACTTTACTCTTTCATAAACTCACCATAAACCAGAAAAATAATATCCATCATCACTAAAACCCAATTTTTTTAAAGTACCTAATTCACCCCCCCCCCCCCCCCCCCCTCTTAGGCGCACTTCGTACTTACAACACCATCTTCTTCTCCTCCATAGCTAGGGCATGAAGAATAATTAGATTGTGACGAACACAGAACGAGACCGATATAACGAACGAACAAGTAAAATTTTGTTTGAAGTAGATTTTTTGTCTCGTTTGAACATGGTTATCGATGTTGAGGTAACGATTATATATGGTCCTTTCTGTCTGTTCGTGGTCCAACATGTTACTTTATGTCTATTGTGGTCCACCATGTTCCTTTGTTATTAAAGTAGTTTGTATTTTGTTTTATGGTCCACCATGTTCCTTTGTTGTTTGGTTGTCTGTTGATTAGGTTATTAATTTCGTATTTGAATATCATAAATTTCAGGCCAAGTCAGGAGACAAAAGTTAGGTTAAGACTCCACCATAGGGGTAGACTTGTAACTGAACTTGTTCATTTGTATGTTGGTGGTGAGGTAACTGAAATGGATTGGAAGTGGGATATTGATTATATGTCATACATGGATATAGAGGGACTGGTTAAAGACCAGGGTTATGTAGACATAAGTAATCTATGGTATATGAACCCTAGATTAAGCTTTACTCATGGTCTTAGGCCATTAAACAATGACCATGATGTGCTACAGTTTTCCCAAGATTTTGTAGGTCACGAGCTGATTGATGTTCATGTTGAGCATAAAGTCTTTGCTCCACTTGAAATAGTGGACCCAAGTGAATTAGATAAATCACGGATGATGATGATGATGTAGAATGTATTGATGTGAATGTGCGTAATGCTGAAGTTGTTGTGGCTGAACCTTTTGTGGTTGAGCCTGTTGTGAATGAACCTAATCCTGAACCTGATGAGAATGAACATATTCCTGAACCTGATGTGAATGAACATATTCCTGAACCTGATGTGAATGAACATATTCCTAAACCTGATGTGAATGAACCTATTCCTAAACCTGATGTGAATGAACATATTCCTGAACCTGGTGTGAACCTAATCCTGAACTTGATGTGAATGAACATGTCAGTGAATATAGTAACTTCTGTGGGGATAATGAAGAGTGTGAGGAGTAGATTGGACCACAGTTCTGCTTCCTGAGACATTAGGTGAGGTTTCTAGTGGAATCAACTTGCAATATGAAGATGTAAATGAAGAGGATGAGGACCATTTATACACACCCCCTGGTAGTGATGATGAAGAAGACGTGGAAAATTTTCCAACATATAAAAGTGGTGAGGGGTGTGATTTAAAGTTAGGAATGATGTTTACAAACAAAGAAACAATAAGAGATGCAGTGAAACAGTAAGGAATGTAAAATCAAAATAATGTCTTCATTAAGAAGAATGATGCTAAGAGGATTGTAGCTAGGTGTATGGATGGTTGTAAGTTTTACTTAAGGTTTAATATGAGGAATGGGCAACAATATTGGAAAATTGTTAGTTATGAGAGTGAACATACATGTTATATAACTGAAGCCAATAGGAATGCAAAGACTCATTGGCTTTCTATAAGGTTTGCACATGTGCTAAGGCATAGACCATATATAAAGCCACATGGTTTAACGGATGAAGCACTTCAGAGATGGGGAGTGAAAATATCACGAGATCAAGCATACATGGCAAAAATAAGGGCATTGGATCTTATCCAAGGAGTTGGTTTTGACCAACTTAGGCACTTGAGAAGTTATGCAGAGGAGTTATTGAAGTCCAATCCCAAGAGTACCGTTGTTATAAAATGTGCAGAAAACAATGGCAATCCTGCATTTTAAAGAATATACATTTTGTTGGATGCTTGTAAGTCAGGTTTTGCCAACTATTGTAGACAACTCATTGGATTAGATTCTTGTTTTTTGAAGGGGGAATATGGTGGCCAATTGATTTTAGCTGTAGGCAGATATAGGAATAACCAAATATATCCAATTGCATACTCCATGGTTGAAGCTGAAATGAAAGACTCATGGGAACGATTTTTGCATCTACTTCTTAAAGATTTAAGTGCATTCAATGATAGATCTTATGGATTTATTTCTGACCAAAATAAGGTAATCTAAAACTGTTATATATTGTTATATTTTTCTATATTCTACTTTACTTTTGTTCCATTATGATACTGTTATACACTGTTATATTCTGCTCTATCTGAAACTGTTATATACAATTATATTCTGCTCTACTCTAAATTTTTTATATATGCTAGGGTTTGGTTCCTGCTATCCAAGGCATATCTTCCCATGTGGAGCAGATATGAACCTGTTATGTTACAAAGGTTATGTTTTGAATAACTTATGTTGTGTAATTAGTATAAGATGGCCTGCTTAGTATAACACATCAAGTTATGTTGTGTAATTAGCATAAGATGTTATGTTTTGTTACATGGTCAATTATGAACAAGTTTGATCGCACTAAATCGCACTATGTTTCTGACTCAAATATCACATGTTTTCCTTAGTTTTTATTATCATTTTCTCGTATTATGTTCCTTTTTCCTTTGTTTTCAGGATTCTTGTCATTTCAGAGCCTTCTGTGAAGAAACGAGCCAAAACGCCAAGAAATTAGGGTTTTTCAAGATATTCTGCACTTATGGCGTTCAGCGCCGCGCTGGCTACAGGGAACGCGATGACGTGGCCCACTTTCACCCAGAAACCAACTGCCACGTTCCCATGATGTGGCAGTTCCAGCCACCGCGCCCGCGGCCACTGCCACCGCGCCCGCGGCCTTCACAAAAAGCTTCCCGCTCAAAAGAAGTTAAGGGGCATGCTGGTCTTTACGCATCTCAAGGATCCTCTATAAATAGTTTTCGATTTTCATTCTTTAGTTTCATCCAAGCTTAGTACAATCTTAAGCCATATACTATCAGTTTCTGTAAAGTAATAATCTCTTCACATCGGGGAGTTATTGCGGTGTAGATTGAGTTGTAATCGAGTCTTGGAGCACTTTGGTTGAAGTTCATCATACCAGCCTTACCATTCCGTAGATTTGTATCAGATTCAAGTCTCTGACTGGAGCAAGGTTCTAATTTATTGCATTTCTTTACTTATAATTGCTCTTACCATAGTCTACACGTTTTATAGACTCTAAATGCTCTTACCATAGTCTACACGTTTTATAGACTCTAAATGCTCTTACCATAGTCTACACGTTTTATAAACTCTAAATGCTCTTACCATAGTCTACACGTTTTATAGACTCTAAATGCTCTTACCATAGTCTACACGTTTTATAGACTCGCACTTATTATGTCTGGCTAAACTATAAAGGTTTGGATGTAATGATTGTCATCATGGTCGTGTTCCAATTATCATGCTAGTGAAAATACTCTGGGGATGTTTTGCTTTTAACTTAAGTCAATTATGTTTAAATGTTTATTGGGTAAGATCGAAAGCCGTCCAAACTAATGATACGACTTGATTATTATTTAACCAAATAAAAAGAGCGAAAGCCGTTGATTGGTTAAATAGGAATCATTGACCTTTTTAGAAAACGATTTTGGAACTATTTTCGGACGCGTTTGTAGGTTTGAAATCTGACTCTTGGTCAAAAGCCAAAAGTCTCTTTAAGTTAATCTTTCCAGTTAAAATTACTTTTCTATTAAGTCAAAACTATCAATTTCTTAAAAATAGGTTTACCTCTTTAACGCGGAAGGCACCCTTTATATGTGACAATAAAGGAATTTAATTTAAAGAGTAAACTCGGTTCTTAGTAGTCAAAAGCTACAAGTTCCCGTTAAATTGATTCTTTGCCATCAATAGAAAATACTGCCCCATAAGTAGTTTCATCTATGCATGACCGGACCAATATCTGATTACATGATTTACATTCCAACCTGTCTCTTAAACTGTTATTTACCTCGCTCATTTACTTTGTGCACTGCACTCACATCAATATTCTTGTTCACCTTAGATAAGCACCTTAGCAATAGAGTTGATAGATTGACAATTGGTCTCTGTGGTTCGATAATCTTATATATTACTTCGATAGGCTGTACACTTGCAGTACTACATTTAGACTATACGTTACAGATTAAACCCATCAAGTTTTTGGCACCGTTGCCGGGGACCAACTTCGTCAAATTTCGTACCCTATTGTTATCCCGTTTAGACTAAGGCTATTCTAGCCGGTAGATGCGTAGAAATCGTAGCACCGGTAACCTAATAGATCCTTTAGTAGAACCTGAACGTTACGCTCGTGCCCGTCTTTTTATACGCAAGATAAGAAGAGCTATGGCAGAAGATCGTAACCAAAGACCGCTCAAGGAATTCGCCCAACCATCTAACGAGGAACCTAGTTCTAGTATAGTAAACCCTGCTATAACTACCAACAACTTTGAACTAAAGCCCTCATTATTACAATTAGTACAACAAAACCAATTCGCTGGTCTCGCTACCGAGAACCCGAATCAACATTTAAAGGTATTTATCCAGTTAGCTGACACCCTTAAGGCAAATGGAGCCACACCCGAAGCCATCCGTTTAAGACTGTTTCCTTTTTCCCTTAGAGGTAAAGCTCACGACTGGTTAGACGCCCTTCCAACTAACTCAATAACAACTTGGTAAGACCTTAGGAGAGCTTTTCTTGCGAGGTATTTTCCACCAAGCAAGACCGCTGTTCTTAGGAACCTGATCACTTGTTTCACCCAAAACCAAGGCGAATCACTTTTTGATGCCTGGGAGAGATATAAAGAACTTTTAAGAGCTTGTCCGCATCATGGCCTGGAGCAATGGTTAATCATACATACCTTCTATAATGGACTCCATTACAACACAAAGATGTCCATAGACGCTGCCGCTGGCGGAGCGTTGATGAACAAACCTTACCCTGACGCTTGTGCCCTAATAGAGGACATGGCCCAAAACCACGCCCAGTGGGGATTAGAACGAGCGACAGTAGAGAAAAAGGAGAGCCATGGAGGAAAGCATGAGGTAAGTTGCATGGACATGATTAATGCCAAGATGGACGCCCTAGCTTTGAGAGTCGAGAACATGTCTCAAAACCCAACCACAGTAGCAGCAATCCAAACGGAATGCGAACTCTGTGGAACTCAAGGACATCAAACCGTTGACTGTAACCTTTTGAACGAATCTAGCTCAGACCAAGTTAACTATACCCAAGGGAACCCTTTCTCGAATACCTACAATCCTGGATGGAGGAACCACCCGAATTTCTCTTACAAAAACAATAACCCTATCCAAAATCCCGGACCTTCGAGACCTCAAGGATTCCAAACGCAAAAACAAAACCAACCTATGCAAATAGTGCCCCCAAGACCAAACCTTAAAGAAACCATAGACACCTTTATTCAGGCTCAAACCCAGCAAAATAAGGAGTTTATGAACCAACACATTCACACGAACGAACTAGTTACTCAACTGGCAACCAAGTTTGACCAGATAATAACCCACACCAAAATGCTTGAGACTCAGATTTCCCAAGTAGCACAAAACACCTCTGTACAAGTTGCACCTGGAGGACAATTTCCTGGACAAACTCAACCAAATCCAAAAGGCCAAGCAAATTCTATCACCTTAAGAAGTGGAACTGCTTATGAAGGGCCTAGAAATCCTAACTTAAGCACATCAGAAAAACCTATGGAAGATGCTACACCTAAAGACCAGGTAGAGGAACCAGAGAAACCAGAAAAGCAATCAAAACCAGAAGTAGGGAATAACACTCAACAACCTTATAAACCACCTATTCCGTTCCCACAGAGGCTGAAAAACACCAAAGTAGAAAACCAGTACCAAAAGTTTATTAAGGTAATAGAGAAACTCCATGTAGAGATTCCTTTTACTGAAGCTATAACCCAGATACCATCATATGCTAAGTTCTTGAAAGATATTTTGACCAATAAACGGCGACTCGATGATCCCAAGCCTTTAGAATGTCATTCTATATCCGAAAATAAACTCGCCAAGAAAGATAAAGACCCTGGAAGTTTTTCTATCCCTTGCATCCTAGGTAACCATATGATAGACAAAGCATTTTTAGACTTAGGAGCAAGCGTAAGTCTGATGCCTCTGGCCGTCTGTAAGAGGTTAAAATTAGGAGAACTTCAACCTACTAAGATGTCCTTACAACTAGCTGATAGATCTGTCAAATATCCCATGGGTATTTTAGAAGACATACCTGTCAAGATTGGTCAGTTGTACATTCCGACCGACTTCGTCGTAATGGATATTAAAGAAGATGAAGACATCCCAATCCTCTTAGGAAGACCATTCCTATCGACCGCCGGAGCTATAATAGATGTTAAGAAAGGGAAACTGACTTTCGAGGTGGGAGATGAAAAGATTGAGTTCATTTTATCAAAGTTTCTAATGGCACCAGTGATAGGAGATGCGTGTTATGCCATCGACGTCATTGATGAATGTGTAAATGAGCTCGAACAAAACGAATCTTTAATCAAATTACCATCAACCCCTATTTTAGAGGATGACGGATTTAAGAGTATCGAACCGTACATTGACGACAACCTTTTCGAATGCTTAGCTCTTACCCCTGACCTTATGCCGCGTACTGAGAAACCCACTATTGAACTTAAGGAACTACCCAAGAATCTAAGATATGAGTTTTTGGATGAGGAGATGAATAGACCTGTTATAATTAGCGCCGCTCTAAACCAAATAGAAACAAATCAACTCTTAGATACCTTGCAAAAATATCCCTCAGCTTTAGGGTATAAAGTTTCAGATTTAAAAGGTATAAGCCCATCCGTATGCATGCATCGAATTATGCTAGAAGAAGATTCAAAACCCTCAAGAGAACATCAAAGAAGAATAAACCCTATCATGAGTGATGTAGTCAAGAAAGAAGTTCTTAAGTTATTAGAAGCTGGTATCATATACCAAATTTCGGATAGTGAATGGGTAAGCCCAGTCCATGTGGTACCCAAGAAAGGAGGTATCACTGTTTTGAAAAATGAGAAAGGTGAGCATGTGGCAAAACGAACAGAAGGAGGATGGCGTATGTGTATAGATTACAGAAAGTTGAATAAGGCAACGAGAAAAGACCATTTCCCTCTCCCATTTATAGATCAGATGCTTGAACGTCTAGCAAGACACTCATACTTCTGCTATCTTGATGGGTATTCGGGGTTTTTCCAAATCCCTATTCACCCAGAAGACCAAGAAAAAACCACATTTACTTGCCCTTATGGAACATTCGCTTATAGACGAATGCCCTTTGGACTCTGTAATGCACCTGCCACTTTCCAACGTTGTATGATGTCAATTTTCGCAGACTACCTAGATGGAATTATGGAAGTATTTATGGACGATTTTTCAGTGTGTGGGTTTGATTTCAAAAACTGCCTCTCAAACTTAGAGAAAATCCTAAAAAGATGTGTGGAAGTAAACCTTGTGTTGAATTGGGAAAAGTGCCACTTTATGGTAAATGAAGGGATAGTCTTAGGACACATTATTTCTGAAAGAGGTATAGAAGTCGATAAGGCCAAGATAGAAGTTATAGAAAACCTAAACCCACCTAAGACCGTTAGGGAAGTAAGAAGTTTTCTAGGACATGCCGGGTTCTACCGACGTTTCATCAAGAATTTTTACGGAATAACAAAACCTTTAACTAACTTATTGATGAAGGATGTCGAGTTTGAATTCGACCAAAAATGTCTTGAGGCCTTTGAAGTTTTAAAGCAAGCTCTTATTTCAGCACCTATCATAAGACCACCTGATTGGACACAACCCTTTGAAATCATGTGCGATGCTAGTGATTTCGCTGTAGGAGCTGTACTAGGGCAAAGAAAAGACAAGAAACTGCATGCTATTTACTACGCTAGTAGAACACTAGACGCTGCCCAGCTAAATTATACAACCACAGAAAAGGAATTGCTAGCCGTAGTTTTTGCTATTGATAAATTTCGATCTTATTTGGTGGGAGCAAAAATAATAGTATACACAGATCATGCAGCAATCCGGTACTTGTTAAGTAAGAAAGATGCTAAGCCTAGATTGCTCAAATGGGTACTTTTACTCCAAGAATTTGACTTGGATATTAAGGATAAAAAAGGAGCTGAAAACTCAGTAGCTGATCATCTCTCTAGGTTAGAACACCTTAAACCTGAACTTATACCTATAGACGATCACTCTACTTATGAAAGATTAATGGCTGGGATAAACTCAACTGAAGAAGAGACCTATGAGGAAATCTCGACCTTGAACAACATACCATGGTACGCAGATATTGTGAATTATCTTGCCGCTGATATCATACCCCCTGACTTAAGCTACCAACAGAAGTAGAAGTTTTTTAGAGATGTTAAACACTTCTTTTGGGATGAACCCCTCCTATTCAAAAGAGGAATAGATAATATATTCAGACGATGTGTGCCGGAAGAAGAAGTAGGCAACATCATTAAACATTGTCATGCTTCACCTTATGGTGGACATGCAAGCACATCTAAAACATGCGCCAAAATATTTCAAGCAGGTTTTTATTGGCCTACTGTATGGCGCGATGTCCACACTTACATTACAAAATGTGACCGATGCCAACGCACTGGGAACATTTCAAGACGTGATGAAATGCCTTTAAGTAACATCCAAGAAGTGGAAATATTTGATGTCTGGGGTATAGATTTCATGGGACCTTTTCCTTCCTCAATGGGTAACAAGTATATCCTAGTAGCTGTCGATTATGTCTCAAAGTGGATAGAAGCTGTTGCATCACCCACAAACGATACCAAGGTAGTTATCAAACTGTTTAAGAATATTATTTTTCCTAGGTTTGGAACCCCGAGGTTAGTCATAAGTGATGGAGGATCGCATTTTATATCTAAGATATTTGACAAGCTTCTAAGCAAATACAGAGTAAAACATAGAGTAGCAACACCATATCACCCGCAAACCAGTGGCCAAGTAGAAGTATCGAATAGGGAGATTAAGCAGATCCTAGAAAAAACCGTATCATTATCCAGAAAAGATTGGTCTGGAAAACTTAAAGACGCCTTATGGGCTTATAGAACGGCTTATAAAACCCCTATTGGAACAACTCCTTATCAATTGGTTTATGGAAAGTCCTGTCATTTACCCTTCGAACTAGAACATAAAGCCTATTGGGCCATTAAATCCTTGAATCTAGATTACCTAAAAGCCGAAGAAAAACGTATCCTGGACATTCACAAGCTGGAAGAGCTTCGCTTGAATGCCTATGAGAATGCCATCATATATAAGGAAAGAACCAAGATGTGGCATGATAAAAAAATCATCAAGAAAGATTTCAACATTGGTGACCCTGTTCTCCTATTTAACTTAAGGTTACGACTTTTTCCTGGTAAGCTTCGTTCAAGATGGACAGGTCCATTTGAAGTGTCAAAAGTTCTAAAGTCGGGAGCAGTAGAAATCAAAAACAATTCATGCGCTCCATTTGTGGTAAATGGACAAAGACTGAAGCTATACAAAGGAGGCGATTTGCCTGTTGACTACTCTAGTCATATTCTTATAGACCCACCAATACCCACATAAAGTAAGATCTAATCGTCAAGCTAAAGACGTTAAACAAGTGCTGCATGGGAAGCAACCCATGGTTTATTCTTAATTTTATTTTATTTTTATTAATTTATATATGTTTTATCTGGACTAATTTCTTGTGTTTATATTTTCAGGATGCATTACCCCGATGGTATGGTTGTGATTTTCAGGGATGAAGCACAAAAAGCCCGATTTGCTACCTTATCTGCTAGACCTATGGTACCCACTAGGTACCCCGATCAGAGCTGCATGGAGGCACTCGGGATTGAGCCAAGTATTAGGTATCTGTGCAACCAACTTGGCTGGGATTCTTATGCTGATGATGTCCACAAAACCTACAGGAACCTTACTCTGGAGTTTCTTAGCTCTGTGGATTATAACCCACGGGTGGGTGAAGGAGATGAGCGAGGATGCCTAAGTTTCAGATTGTTTGGTACCGAGTATACCCTGACCATCAAAGAATTTGGGGATTTGCTTGGTTTCCAAACTGGACCGACCGCTATCACTGAGTTTCCATTGAGTTACTATATGGACAGAGATATTGATAAATTTTGGCAGGACATTACTGATAGAGCCAGCCTTGACCCCTCTACCCAGCTGTCCAGGAAGATCCATAACCCGGCTTTCCGATACTTCGAGATGATCCTGTGCCACACTTTCTTTGGGAGGAGTTACTGTGACCACTTAGTCACCGCTGAGGAGATCCTTTTCCTATACTGTGCCACTCAGTCTAGACCTATAGCTAGTGGAGGTTTTCTGATAGAGAGCCTCGAGCAGACTGCTCGATCCGCTGTAGGACTCATTCATTCCGGAGGGAATGTAACACAGATAGCTTCTGCTTTGGGTTTGGACAGTATGATAGCACAGCTGACCCCATACTGTGGATATACTTTCCTGGATTTAGACTTTTGCATGGATCGTGGGCTCATAAGGAGGGCCTCTTTCCACCCATATCAGTACAGATTGCTCATCGATGACCAGACAGTTTACACCTTCACACTGCCAGACCCTCAGATGACTTGTGTTTCCAACCCTGCTAATTGGAACTATTCTGTAGAAGGTTGGGGTGAGATATCAGAGTACACTCCAGAATATACTCCTGCTTCCGAAGATCTCACTCCAGAATACACTCCTGCCTCTGAAGATCCCACTCAAGAATACACTCCTGCTCCCGAGGACTCTACTCCAGATCACACATCCCGACCCGAGGTTACACACACTACTGTTCTTACTAATAACCTCAGCTTGCAGGAACCTGATATTCGCACTCTGTTGACTGCTATGCGCACTGAGATAACCACTCTCCGCAATGAGGTGGCTGACCTTCATTTACAGTTGGAAGTGAATGATGTTACCTTTGCTGGTGAGTTAGATGAATTAGCTCACGAGGTGGCAGAGATTCGACGCCAGCTGACTGAGCTGCGTGGCCCAGACACTCCTGCAGAGCATCCTACCGGTTGGCGATAGATCTGTGTTATTCACAAGATCCCTAGTTCCAGTATTATTAATATTATGTTGATTTCCTTTTCAGACTCATTTTTATTTGCATAATCTATTTCCTGCATTATTAATAATTATTTTGGTGACCCGATGTCCGTACCTATATATATATATATATATATATATATATATATATATATATATATATATATATATATATATATATATATATATATATATATATATATATATATATGCATGTGTTTCATTTATATATCTTTCATTTACTAATGTTTTTGTTTTTCTGGTCACCATAATTTTAATATAAAAATAAATAAATATACATGTATATATGTATTCACATACATATATGCACGTTCATAAGAAAAATAGGTACACCTCCAAAAATTGAAGCTAATGGCAAGGAAGGAAAAGCCCAATGGAAAGGGAGCAAGACCAGCCCAACTTGGCTCGCCCTCACCGCGCCCGCGGTGAGCCCTGCCGCGCCCGCGGTGACGCAACGGTCACCTAACGGCTAGTGGCTCGGTTTTCCCCCCATTTTGCCTCTTTTTCCACTTCCAATCTCATTTTCTTCCATTTTTAACCCCCCATAACTTCCTTTATTATCCATACCTACCCACTACATTTATTCCCATTATTCCCATCATAAATATTTCCAACCACCATTTTTCTTCACTACCTATAAATACCCCCACTATTTCATTTTCTTCCTCACACCTTCATTACTTCTATATCCCATTCTTTCTCTTTATATTCATACTCAAGAAATTCCTATGGAGTATCACGGCTACATTTTGCGAGGTGGCCAAGCCGGAGAAAGACAACAAAAGCGGCTTGAGAAATTGTTGACAACACCAATACACTCTACCAGGTATATCGATGAAAACTGTCTATATTCATTAGGTATATACCATAGTGTATTTTTCCTTCTCGACAAAATAGGCATGCATGATATTTTTGCTACTCAAGCACCAACCTACCCTAGGCTGACATTCGAATTTTTGAGTTCTTTAATTTATAACGTCTCTCCTAACACTGTTAGCACCGTAGGTGGAGTCAAATTTAGAATGTTTAATGTTGAATATGACTACTCCACTGACGGTCTAGCTGCCATGTTAGGATGGCCTTATGGGGAGGGTGCCGTTTGTGAAGCACCTTTAGACACGGATTGGGCGTTTGAAGCATTTTGGGCCAGGATTACTAAACAAAATGCAACATCTTTTGATGGCCTACTTGCTTCTCACATCCACAATCCTGCCCTTCGTGTCTTTAGATTTCTTTTAGCATCCACCATCTTTGCTCGGGAAAACCCAAACAAGGTGAATGCTAAAGAATTAATTATCATGCAGAGCTGCCTCACAGACACCAAAGTTAATCCAATCCCATTTATGATTGCCCACATGCACCATGTTTTAAGAAAAGGTGGGCCGATTTCCTTTGGTGGACTGATTACTACTATTGCCCGTGCCATTGGATTGGATACGGAACTTGCCACCCTTGAGCCACTTCCTCCTCGTATTGCAAATCTTAAATTTTTCAGGGATATGCGTTTATGCAAGACGAGGAGGGAAGGTGGTTACTTCCTCATGGTTGGAGGTGCTGCTGTACCCAGTGTTGTTATTCCTTGCACCCGTCGTACTGATATTAGATTTGAGCGTAACTGGACCTACGATCTCAACGCTCCTGCTTTTATTGGTCCGTTACCCCCAAATCTACCTTTAAATGAGGGTAACAACACTGATGATGAGTATGATTTCCAAACGGAAGAACCGCCCCACTTTTCACCACCACACACGACACCATCTACTTCTAACCCACATGCAGGTACAACTCCTAGTTTCCATGTCACTGAGGACATGTGGCGTGAGCATATGGCCCGAGAAGCCCAGAGGGACACCCTCCTTGCTACTTTGCAGCAACAGGCGATCGATAACATGGCCTTCATGCAAGCCTCCCAAGAGCAAAATGCTAGCTCTCTGCGCACTATTATGGAAAGTCAGTTGGCTTTCCAGAGAGAACAACACCTAAACCAGACCACATACGCTCGTCACTTCCAATTGATGGAGGCAACCCAAGGCACCCTCATTAGTAGGACCCAAGAGCTACAAGCGGAAAATGCCGCCTTGACAGAGAGAATGGAGCAGCTTGTTTTGGACCGAGAGAGCCGCCGTCGCAGCCGTAGCCGCCGTTCCGGTCGTACCAACCAGGATGGTGAAGGTCCTAGTGGCCCCCACTAGTATTTTCAGGTACCTCCTCCTACCTTATTTTGGAACATTGAGGATAATGTCTGATTTAAGTGTGGGAGGAGCATTTATCGCTTTTATTTATCGCTTTTATTTCCCTTCCGCATTTTTCCTTTTAGGTATGTTATATTCGTAGTTAATAAAATGCATGTGATAGGCGAGTCTTTCTGCGTAGTGTACCCTTTCATTTCCCCCACTTTTTAACCTTACAAAATTTTTCTTTTTCAAAAAATTGTGGTTGTTTTTAAGGATTTGGGCTATGAGACAGGTCCTAGATAGGGTCTATTTCTTGGGCACTCACTTTTTGAAAAATTCGTTATCGTTTTAACACCGTAAGCCTTTTTGAACATTTAGATTAGATCCTTTCTTCCCAATATGCTATGATTTTGAATAAAACTGTACAAATAGGTCTTCAAGTAGTTTATCTTAGCAGTCAGCTCCGGCCTAAGCATTCTCTAAGTGTAGGATCGATGAATATAAGTGGATGATCTCTATTTTGCCTTAAAAATTATAAAATAAAATATGAATACGACTACGAGTTGGGTGATCCTCACAAAGATTACTCAACTCAAGAAAGTTGTAAGCACCAATAAAAACAAAGAAAAAAATATATATATAAGGCACATCCGTTGTAGTTGGTCCAGAGGTATCTGGTGCTGGACTTGGTAGGGCGGACTACGGTCCGATCCCCCGCAACTGCAAATGGGTAAAATAAAAAGGGGTTAAACCAACTCTTGTACCAGGACCCCATCACTTGAGATCAGAGTCACTAACCGGTCACTACACCATGAGTATGTACGGATAACGGGCTTAATGTGATTGCGCCTGAATGAAAAAGGACCTCGTACAAAAAGAAGTCTTAGCATAGTAAGGATATTAGGATCGATCTGTATACTTATAAGGTTTATGTCCGCATTTCTGCGAGTAGTGTAATTACGATACCCTTGATTCAGATAGTTAGTGCCTGACAACACACCCTTACTCGGACTTAGAAGCCCTCTTTGCCCAAAACCTGTATACACCATAATTTACTTTCATCTACTTCTAAGAGTTGTTGCTTGAGGACAAGCAAAGGTCTAAGCGTGGGAGGATTTGATCGCACTAAATCGCACTATGTTTCTGACTCAAATATCACATGTTTTCCTTAGTTTTTATTATCATTTTCTCGTATTATGTTCCTTTTTCCTTTGTTTTCAGGATTCTTGTCATTTCAGAGCCTTCTGTGAAGAAACGAGCCAAAACGCCAAGAAATTAGGGTTTTTCAAGATATTCTGCACTTATGGCGTTCAGCGCCGCGCTGGCTACAGGGAACACGATGACGTGGCCCACTTTCACCCAGAAACCAACTGCCACGTTCCCATGATGTGGCAGTTCCAGCCACCGCGCCCGCGGCCACTGCCACCGCGGCCACTGCCACCGCGCCCGCGGCCTTCACAAAAAGCTTCCCGCTCAAAAGAAGTTAAGGGGCATGCTGGTCTTTACGCATCTCAAGGATCCTCTATAAATAGTTTTCGATTTTCATTCTTTAGTTTCATCCAAGCTTAGTACAATCTTAAGCCATATACTATCAGTTTCTGTAAAGTAATAATCTCTTCACATCGGGGAGTTATTGCGGTGTAGATTGAGTTGTAATCGAGTCTTGGAGCACTTTGGTTGAAGTTCATCATACCAGCCTTACCATTCCGTAGATTTGTATCAGATTCAAGTCTCCGACTGGAGCAAGGTTCTAATTTATTGCATTTCTTTACTTATAATTGCTCTTACCATAGTCTACACGTTTTATAGACTCTAAATGCTCTTACCATAGTCTACACGTTTTATAGACTCTAAATGCTCTTACCATAGTCTACACGTTTTATAGACTCTAAATGCTCTTACCATAGTCTACACGTTTTATAGACTCTAAATGCTCTTACCATAGTCTACACGTTTTATAGACTCTAAATGCTCTTACCATAGTCTACACGTTTTATAGACTCTAAATGCTCTTACCATAGTCTACACGTTTTATAGACTCGCACTTATTATGTCTGGCTAAACTATAAAGGTTTGGATGTAATGATTGTCATCATGGTCGTGTTCCAATTATCATGCTAGTGAAAATACTCTGGGGATGTTTTGCTTTTAACTTAAGTCAATTATGTTTAAATGTTTATTGGGTAAGATCGAAAGCCGTCCAAACTAATGATACGACTTGATTATTATTTAACCAAACAAAAAGAGCGAAAGCCGTTGATTGGTTAAATAGGAATCATTGACCTTTTTAGAAAACGATTTTGGAACTATTTTCGGACGCGTTTGTAGGTTTGAAATCTGACTCTTGGTCAAAAGCCAAAAGTCTCTTTAAGTTAATCTTTCCAGTTAAAATTACTTTTCTGTTAAGTCAAAACTATCAATTTCTTAAAAATAGGTTTACCTCTTTAACGCGGAAGGCACCCTTTATATGTGACAATAAAGGAATTTAATTTAAAGAGTAAACTCGGTTCTTAGTAGTCAAAAGCTACAAGTTCCCGTTAAATTGATTCTTTGCTATCAATAGAAAATACTGCCCCATAAGTAGTTTCATCTACGCATGACCGGACCAATATCTGATTACATGATTTACATTCCAACCTGTCTCTTAAACTGTTATTTACCTCGCTCATTTACTTTGTGCACTGCACTCACATCAATATTCTTGTTCGCCTTAGATAAGCACCTTAGCAATAGAGTTGATAGATTGACAATTGGTCTCTGTGGTTCGATAATCTTATATATTACTTCGATAGGCTGTACACTTGCAGTACTACATTTAGACTATACGTTACAGATTAAACCCATCATAGTTCATAGTCAAACTTTGAACATCTTCACAAGTAGAAAATGAAACATGTCTTTTCACTTGAAGAACATAAGTGTCAAGTTGATCCCCTTATTGTTCCAAGATCATCATCATAAAATTATGCATGATAAATATCAGTAAGACGAACAAGCTTATCAATATCAAACTTAGAGAAAGAGTTCTTGGGGTAAAGACATGAGAAACAATCAATAATAATCTTACTTCCTTCATTAAAGCGATGACTCATTTCCACACATATTTTGTCAATAGAAACATAAAAAATCTTTGCACGATAATGATGAAGATTAGGGATAGTCCTCTCTTCTACCCTTGAACGAACCTGAGCCGGTATTTCGTCATCCATATTTGGCACTGGAATACCTTTAGCAACAAAAAATTATTGGACATCGACAAATAAATTATCCCAACCACTCTCTCATTATGGCCAATTGAGGTTTGACATCATCATCTAATTCTACGACAATCACAATATTAATATATTTTCTTTGCAAGACATTTGAAAGCTCGTTTGTGATACCAAAAAACTTTAACATTAACTTCAAAATGAAAGAAAATTTAAAGATCTTCATTTTTTTCTATCAAACTTGCAGCTTGATATGGTCCACGTCCATCTTCGTCAACCATACTAAGCACATTTAACACGGAGGACCATATTTTATTCAAATGAAATAATGTAGTATGATGTAAAATCCCATCTAGTATCCCCGGGTCTAGTGAGACTAGATGATTGGGGCAAACCCCTTCCTCTTGATATCTAACCACTCTCAAGTTTATTTAAAATACCTTGGTGTTGTGCCTTCTTCAATGCATCCATCCTCTTACAATATTCACTTTTTATGGTCATAATCAAGGAGATGTACTCAAAGAAACCATGAATATATGAGCAACTACTAGTAACAGATACAACAACCAATTGCAAACGGTGAGCATAACAATGGATATAGAAAGCATAAGGGTTTTCACCTAGAATCTTTCTTTGCAAACCATTAAATTCCCCTCTCATATTTAAAGCTCTGTCATATCCTTTCCCTCGTATCCTTGAAATAAATAATGTGTACTTATCAAGAATATCATAAAGAGCATCCTTTAATGACTCAGATGTAGTATCTTTGACATGAATTAGAGCAATAAATAATTCCACAAAACTCCCTTTGTCGTTCAAAAACCTAAAACAAATTTAACAATTTTACTTGGCGGCATAGAGAATAATAGGTAATGAAAGTTGGAAATTGAAAAATATAACTACTAACCTCAACATCACCTATATTTGCTCTTTGACGGATATATCATGTGACTCATCAATAAGCACGAAGAATTGTCTATCACCAATCTCTTTTATAATCACCTTGGTAACTTCATGTGCACAACACATTGCAAGCTCCTTTTAAATGTCACCGGAAGTCATTGTGCAATTTTTTCCACCAGGGTCAAAAGCATTCATCACTTGATCATTCAAAGATTTTACCCAATCTACCATCTCTCTGAAATTTCCCTTATTTAGAGAAGTAGAAGATTCATCATGGCCACGGAAAGTCATGCCTTGTGCCATGAGGTATCTTGAACAATCTACAAAACTAGTCAAATGAATCTCATACAATTCTTCTGATTCCTTGGTTGCTTTAGCAAACTTACTTGCCACACTTTTGTCTTTGATTATTATAATCATCATAGTGCTTGACACATGAGTTGTGCGAACTATTATGACTACCAACGTGATCTTTTAAGCTTTTAGATGCATGCTTCCAATCTCTATATCCGCTTTTAATGAAGACTTCAAAACCAAAGTGCTCGGCCCTTCCGAGTTGCTTAAAGAGAAAGCAATAAAAACAATAAGTTGCATCTTTGATCTCACTGTATTCTAATCATGTGTAATTCTTATACCACGATTTACTAAATGCTCTTTTAACATTTCCAAATGGAGTACGAGAAAAGCTTGGAAAATCTGGTTTCATTGGACCCTTCAATATATATGTCCCCCTCACTTGATCTTGAATATCCGTGACATACTCATTAACTTGTTTCCTACGACCTGGATCACGCACAATTTCATTTGGATTAAACTCATTAACCACATTACGTGGTGGTTCTAATTCGGCTTCCATTTGCACAACATTCACATTCTCAATACTTGATCTATCAACCCAAAAATCTCCTCATCTCTGAAATTAAATGATCTTAAATTAATACTCAATTAACAATTAGCAATCATAAGAACCAAAAAGTGACAGCAATATTAAAAATTGCAGAATATATGGTCTTTCAACATTACTAAGCTGAATATTTGACTAATCACATTCCTAATTTCTTTATCTCTTTTGGAATTTTCTCCATTTTATACTTGTTTTGGTTGGTAGTTATCTGATTCCAACTCATTATTTATATATTACCTTATCATATATGTGTGATGTTGCTAACTTTGAAGTCAAATGTTCCATCCTCACATGTGCTATGGAAAGTAACAAAGAAAAAGGACAAGAATAATAAAACACTTATGTTTATTTAGTGTTTCCACATCACACGGATCAAGAAATCATATATATTTATAAGTCTTTGGTCCTCTATATATCTACCATAAAAAAAATTTCTTGAACATTCCAAAAACAAACCCAATAAATAAGTCCATATTTTTTTCTTCTTCTCTGCTACTACAATATTACTAGGCTGTGTAAACTGTAAAGCTATGGAAGTGTATTTGTGCCACAAATTTTGAACATTCCAAAGATAAATTTTGTGGTGATTGTTTCAAATAAAACCAGAAGAAGTTGAAATTAAACTATTAATAACCAAAACTAAGGGGGAGTGCGGTGGTCGGAAAAGGAGCGGTGTAGTCGTCGGTGTTAATGGCGGAAGCTTTACGATTCCATTTTTGTTTTCTCACTATTCTTTTGTTTCTATTTTTTGTTTTCTTTTTCCGTTTTGATTTTTAACCTTTCCATTTTTTGCCCTTTCTTTATTTTTTTCTTTCAATTTTTACCTTTTTTTCCCAAATAAGTTTGGGCCAGAGTCCGGGCAACTGCCCAGGGTAGCCAGGCCTTGAAACTGCTTGTGCTTATCAAGTATACTTCTTCAGTATATGAAATATTGTATAACATCACTTATGAGCACTGAACTATCACAAGTTTTTGTCAACTAGAAGTGTTTTTATTTTTTAATTGAAAATGTGGCATGAGCTTTTTGAGAAGATTAATTTTAGTATATTTAAACTATTACATTTGATTAGTTTATTTTTCACCTTGGTTATATTATACAATTGACATTTAATTATACTCAAATAGAGTAGATTAAAGATTGGAAGAAAATAAAGAGATGGAGCATATAATTGCAATGGTGAAGTAAGTTGACTCAACATATTTGAAGGAAATGGAGTATGGTGTCAAGTTTTTATTATACTAAAATATTGTAGTTGTTGAAAGTGTAATTCCTTGTGTCGAAGTAGATTGTTGCTCGATACAAGGTGGTCAAAAAGTCTTGTATGACGAGTTGTATGTAGTTATCAAAGTGTTGTCAGTAGGTTGTTTACACACAAATTTTGATTCAAATTTAAAATAATTATTTTGGGCTTTTATAGTTTTGGGATTTTTGGCTTAGGGAGAAAGTTAATCTAAAACTATAAATAGAGGGAATAACCCCTATTATTATAACAACTTGTATTCATAGAAATTTGCAGTTGCAAGTGAATAAAGATTTTCCACAGTTTGTTGGCAGAGAGAAAGTCTACAGAAACCCTAATCTTTTTTCTCTTTTAATTTTCTTTTCTTTTCATTGTCATTGTGTGGTGATAACAATCTTGTTAATCAAGATTGATAGAAATTCTCCATAGGTTTTGGCGGATTTCCAACATCTTGTATCAAGAGTTGCGATTGAGCGATTCAAGGCAAGCAAGAACGATGGAAATGAATCATCTGAATGGGCATTTTCCAGTAAGTCTTCTAATTCTTAAACCTAATAACTATGAGAATTGGTGTAAGCAGATGAAAGTTGTGTTTTATTGTCAAGATCTTTGGGATCTTATGAAACATGGATTAGAACCGCTTAAAGAAGACATTTCAGAAGAAGAAGATGCAGAATACAAAGAATTGAAGAAGAAGAATTATAAAGCTCTCTTTATAATTCATCAATGTCTGAGTCTAGACAATTTCGAAAAGGTCAGTGACATAGAATTTTCAAAAGAAGCTTGGAAAGTTCTAAAAAAAACCATTTGGAGGCGCCGAGAAGGTGAAAGAAGTGAAGTTACAAACTCACAAAAGAATGTATGAATTGTTTCAGATGGAAGATAGTGAGAGCATATATTATTTCTTTACTAGGGTTATGCAACTAGTGAATCAAATAAAGGCTTGTGAAGAGACATTAACAACAAGAGCATTTGTTTCAAAGATCTTGAGATCCTTGGCTCTGAAGTTCGACCATGTGGTAGTTTTAATAGAAGAGCCGAAGATCATGTTAACTTTGTCGAAGGAATAGCTTCAAGGGATGCTTGAATCTCATGAGCAAAGCATGGATGAAAGAGATACAGACAAGTAGAAGGGTGATGTGGCTTTGTAGGCGAACTCGGCAAGAGACAAGAAAAGGTAAAGGAAAGTGGTTTGACAACAAAGGTAGAAGAGGCTATAACAATTGGACTGGTAAAGGAGACCAACATGAAGGAACTGTGTCGAATCAGAGAAGACCTTCATACCAAGGTAACCAAAGGGGTGATGCTGAAGGTAGAGGAAGAGATGGTGGTCGAAAACCTAAAAAGAGTCACGTTTAGTGTTACAATTGTCAAAAGTATGGTCACTATTCGAGTGATTGTCCAGAAAAGCGAAATAATCAAGAAAGTGATGCAAAGTTTGCAAAGTATGAAGAAGAAGAGATGATGCTGATGGTCATAACTCGAGATGAAGAGAGATTCAAGGACCATTGATATTTGTATTCAGGATGCTCATCACACATGTCTGTAAGGAAAAATTGGTTTGTTAACATAAAACCCTCAATGAAGAACATGGTGAAATTCACAAATGACTATACTTTAGTAGCTAACAGTATTGGAGATATTATGATTATGAGGAAAGATGGCAAGAGGTCGGTAATTTCCAATTTGTTGTACATACCTAGCATGAAGAGCAATTAGCTCAACATAGGGCAGTTGGTCAAAAAATTATAAAGTGTCCATCAAAGACAAGATGATGAAAGTCGTTGACATAAGAGGAAGGTTAATCATGAAGGCTCCTATGTATTAGAATAAGACCTTCAAGATCGAACTAAATATGATGGAGCACAAATGCCTAGCAACTACAGCTAGTAGAGATGAGTCGATATGGTATTATCGACTTGGCCGTCTTAACTTCAGAGACATCGGAGATTTGAATATAAGAAATATGGTTTCAGAATTACTAGAAATCCATATTCCAAACGAGTGTGTGAGGAATGTGTACAGGCGAAGCAACATAAGAACAAATTCAGCAAGGATGCATGAAGAAATTCGAAGGCTACTATGGAAATCATATACTCTGATGTATGTGGACCAATCCAGGTGGATTCAAATGGAGATAATAAGTATTTTGTCACATTCATAGATGATTTCAGTAAAAAATTATGGACTTACCTGATCAAGAAGAAAAGTGAAGTGATCGGGGTATTTTCCAAGTTTAAATCTATGGTCAAAAGGAAAAGTGGCCGAAAGCTCTAAGTTTTGAGAATTGATGGTGGTAGAGAGTATGTGTCGAAGACTTCGACATGTTATGTGAGAAAGAAGGGATTGTGCACGAGGTGGTGCCACCCTTCACTCCACAACAGAATGGAACTGTGGAAAGAAAGAATCTAACCATCATAATATGATGAGAAGTATGTTGAAAGGAAAGAATTTACCTAAAAAGTTTTAGGGTGAAGTTGTTTCGACTATAACATACATTTTGAATAGATGTCCGACAAAGAAACTAGAAGGAATTACTCCAGAAGAATGTTGGTCTGATGTTAAACCAAGCTTAAGTAATCTGAAAGTGTTTGGATGTATATCATATATACATGTACCAAATCAATTGAGAAAAAAACTTGATGACAAGTCGAGTCAAATGATCCTAGTAGGATATCATTTGACATGAGGTTACAAGTTGTTCAATCCAGTGAACAAGAAAGTTACGATCAATAGGGACGTGATTATAGATGAGCTTAAAAATGGAATTGGACGGAAAATGTCAAGAAAGATTCAGTGAGAATCTGTCTTGAAGAACCAGAAACTCAAGTCGAAAGAGAAGTTCGATAAGAGGAAGTTAGAGATCAACCAAGTACAAGCAGAGCTCAGAAAACAAGACACATGTCTGCAAGGTTGCAAGATTGTGTGATTACATCATATGATGTGGTCAATGATGAAGACGAGCTGGTACATTATGATTTTTATGCAGATGTCAAACCAGTCAATGCAGCTGAAGCATTGAAGGATTCAAAGTGGATGAAAGCAATAAATGAAGAAGTAAAGTCCATTGAAGACAACAACACTTGGTTACTTGTAGTATTGCCTCAAGGAAAGAAGGCAATCAATGTAAAGTGGGTATACAAGGTGGAGTTGAATCCAAGAAGGGAAGTAACTCGACACAAGGCAAGACTTTTGGTGAAATGATTTCTTCAGATGGAAGGAATCAACTTTGATGTGCATTATTGAATGTACCCTTATACGAAGAAGTTTATGCTGCACAAACAATTGGATTTGTGAAGCATGACGAAGATAGAAAGGTGTACAGGCTGCATAAAGCCATGTATGGATTGAAACAAGCTCCAAGAGCCTAGAATAAGAAAATTGATAGTTTTCTAAGGGAGAAGGAATTTATGAAGTACACAACTGATCATGTAGTATATGTAAAAAGAAGTAAGAGTGAATTGCTTATACTATGTCTCTATGTTGATGACTTGTTAATAATAGGTAGCTGCAAGAAAGAGATCGAAGACTTCAAAGGTGATCTAAGAAAGGAATTCGAAATGTCTAATCTGGGTGACATTTCATATTTCCTTGGCATAGAATTCTACAATAGTAGTAGAGGTTTGATGATGCATCAAAGAACATATGCAGGAGAAATTCTCAAGAGATTTGAGATGGAAGAATGCAACTCGACTTCGACACCTGCTGAACCAAGGTTGCAACTGTTGAAAGACTCAGATGAAGATGGTGCCGACCTAACCCAATACATAAGATTTATTGGATCGTTAAGATACTTTTGTCACACAAGGCCTGAATTAGCATGCAGTTTAGGTATGGTAAATAGATTCATGCAGAAGCCAAAGGTATCACACCTAGCAACAACAAAGAGGATACTGAGGTATCTGAAAGGAACTCTTGACTATGACATTTTATTTCCTGCAGCTGATAAAGGAAAATAATGTAAGTTTGTGGGATACATTGATTCAAGTTGATGTAGTGATGCCGATGATCAATAATCCACAACAAGTTATATGTTTATGCTAGGTGGTGCATGTAACACCCCAATTCAACCTTCCGAATTATATAAAATCAGAGTTACAAAATTTCCAACAAACAAATGGAATGCCACACTTTCAAATTGGGAACAACAACATTCAATCACCTATAGTTCAGATACATAACACATAAAATTCAGATGAACCGATAACAACATGTTTAGTCTTTAAAAATACAACTTTCGTTGCTACGCAGCAGATTCACAAATTCAACTAAAAACACCATAACATCTTTCCCAACTCAAAACGGCTTTAAGACAACAAGTCTTTAATGAAAACAACTTAAAATTCAGCAACATAATGAAAACCAACAATAAAGAAAATATGCGTTCATCCCCCCGAGTGCTACGTATCAGAGTGACAACACTGACTCAAACTAACGAAGGTAACAACTATCCTTCTTGATTACCTGCACGTTACCAACAAAGGGCAACATTCAAACAGAAGGAGTGAAATATCGAATCATAAAATTGAGTGTATGATAACAAATTTATTAGGTCAGATATATAAAATCACCACTTCACAACTTTTAACCAACATCAATCATCACAAGTCAACAATACAACATGTTAAATATGCAACACGGAATGCAACTCGTTACAATGCACATGTATGTGGTACCAATGGAGAAAAACTCCCAACTTAGAAATATGCCATTTAATTGAGGCATCAATAAGACATAAACCTTCAACTTAATTTGCCAATCCAGGCCAACTTACCGAGTATCAACTCCAACTTGATATGTTATGTATGCGACCCAATATGAATGTCAGGATAACAACAACAAAATTCCATAGCAACACAACAACAAACCAACATTGACCATAAGCCCACAACTTAATATTTTGCCCATAGATAGAGACAATTCAACAAGATACAACATCACCTGCAAATTCACGTTGTTCAATAAGAAACACGATACCACGAATCAACCAAAATTTACTACACCTAAACCTCATAACTATTTGGGTTATTTCGACTATTTTCGGTTAATTAATTATCTAAATACTTATTTCTAATTACAAAACTTCTATAAATAATTATACTAATAATATTAATCATTATTATTATAATAAAATTAAACTTAAAACTTAATACTAGTTTTTCAATGTAGCATACATGTTGCTAGTGTACCAATAACTTGTTATTCTCACACTAAATGCCTATGCTACAGTGAAAAGTAATATATGTATAACACTTACCTTTGTTTCCCTACAGTGGAAGAGTAATATATATGCTAGCACTCACGTTTTGCTATATGTGATATATCATATTTTCATTTATTACCAGTCAAACACGCCTTAGCATCTTGCGCTACTGATTTAGCCTGCTAAATATTGCTTCTATTATTGCTACTTTATACTATTTCCACTTTCTGCTACTTATAGCCATATACCACACAATCACTTTATTAATAAGCCTACCACCAATTTCTGCTACTTATCTTAATTTATTCTAGTCGCATAATACTATAATTGATTAAACAAATTTTCATATTGATAATAAATCATAATTTAGAAAAGATGTATTATTATTTGAAAAACTCCAACTTATCCTACTGACAACTCTAAACATGTCGGAATTACGTAAAACAAATAAAATTGACTTTTAATGATACAAAACAACTCTATTGATAACTTTAACAACACTATTGACAACTCTAACAATCCTATTGATAACTCAATTGACAATTGTAACAACTCTAATGGAATTGAAAATAACTTAAATTAGCTAAATAATCCAAATAATTATCTCTAATTCAAAACTCCTAAAAATTATTATATTAATAATACTAAATCATTAATATAATAATAATAATTATTATAACAAAGTAGACTTGAAACACAATGTTGCAGCAACCAATAATACATGTTACTACTAGAATTACATTCATGATACTACTTTAGCACCTATAGAAAATGGCTACAATAATTTAAGCAGACGCACAATCACAGTAGTATAATACAACTATAGTTAGATGCATAAGCAATGAGCATACAACATCTAACATTAGGACATGATGACACTATATAATTAATCATATTAGAGACATTTAGTTCACATTTCAACCCAACTATTCCTCACTCATATCATACTGGTGCCTCAATGACTATGTATATATACTTAAGAATGCATCAATTAATATTTATCAATTATTATTTGCAGAACCAAACAAAGCGCAAGTTTTATATCTAACATTGAATCTTTTCTTTTATTTATTCTATAGAAACATATATCACCAATATTACTTAATATTTCAAAAATCAAGGCATATATATTCAAGGATTGTTTATCAAAATCTAACAATGTGAAAACCATAAAAATTAGGGGTTTAATTCTAAACACATTTCTTCCCACCATACCATTCGTCATATACCCTATTATAGAGTCAGAACCCCATCCTTACCTTGGATTAAAGGTTGTTCTTACTCTCCGATTTCACTTCTACGTATCTCTTCCAAAATCCTTATTTTCTTCTTCTGCCAAAACCTATTCTTTCTCCTCTTACTGATACTTATATTTTCTTAGTATTTCTAAAAATCTATTATAATATAACTACTATACTATTATTCTTATTTTGTCTTATTAGACTTAAATTCCTACACATTCCTTTCTACTACTTCTAACATTAAAATACACCCACATAAATAATAATAGTATTATTTAATATTAATCCTACAACTTAATCAACTAATTAATTCAACTAAGAACAACACAACTTAAACCAACATTTCACAACTTTGAAAATTTAATTGAAAAAATATTTAAAAATATTTAATTAAATAATTAATTAAATATTGGGCGTTATAATGCACCAATTGCTTAGAGTTTGAGAAAGTAACCAATAGTGGTATTATCATCGTGCGAAGTAGAGTACATAGTTGTTTCTCTTGATGCATGTCAAGTAACATGAATGGTGAATTTGGTCGAAGAGATAACAGGAAAGAATCATGGAATAATTACCATGAAGATCGATAACAGGTCAGCTATCAACCTGACGAAGAATCTGATAATACATAGTCGAAAAAAGCATATCAAAATGAGGTTCCACTATCTTCGAGAGTAGGTAGCAAATGGAAAGATGAACTTGGAACACTGCAGAACTGAGAATCAGATTGTAGACATTATAACAAATGGTGTGCATAATGAAGTATGTAAAAGACTAAGAATTATGATGAATATAGATAGCTTAGACACAATGAATTAGGTGGTGTGTTGAAAGTGTAATTCCTTGTTTCAAAGCAGGTTGTTTCTCAACACAAGGTGTGTCGAAAAGTCATGTTTGTTGAGTTGTATGTAGTTGTCAAAATGTTGTCAGCAGGTTGCTACACACAGATTTTGATTTAGATACAAAATAGGTATTTTGAGATTTTATAGTTTTGGGCTTTTTGGCTTAGGGAGAAAGTTAAGTTAAAACTATAAATAGAGGGAGTAACCCCTATTATTATAACAATTTGTATTCACAGAATTTTGCAGTTGCAAGTGAATAAAGATTTTCTATAATTTGTGGGTAGAGAGAATCTCTACAGAAACCCTAATCTCTTTTCTTCTTTAATTTTCTTTTCCTTTCATTGTTATTGTATGGTGATAACAATCTTGTTCATCAAGATTGATAGAAATTCTCCATAGATTTTGGTGGATTTCCAACTGTAGTTATACAATTCAATCATTTTTCTTAAAATTACAAGAATTTACTTATTATACATTGTAAGAATATATTTTTTTTGTATATATAAGATACTTATTATACATTGTAAGAATTATTTTGTATATGACAATTGAAAGGCAAATTAGAAGTGGATTAGTGTGTTATTGGTATATTTTCTTTATATTTTGATAATAAGTATATGTGACAATTATAGATTATATTCATGAAATGTTATATATATTAAATGTATATTTTATAATATTTATTTTTGTTTGATATAGTTAATTAATTTATCGAAAATATTAGTGAGGGAATTGAAAATATGTCATAAATTAGGGAGGGAAATTGAAATGTCATTAATTACGAGGGAAATTGAAATCCTTCAACAATTAGTGACATAATTATTATAATGTATAATATATTTATGGTCAGTTGTTAGTGATGAGAACATTTAATTTGTGACAGAATTATTAAGTTTCTATTTGTGAAGGATTACAAATTCTCTCACTAATTTATTGAGACATCGAAATTTATTACGAATATTGGGTCGTCGCAAATTCTCTCGCTAAAACAGTTTGTGACGAAATTTTTACACTTTTGTGGTGCATTTCTACGCTCTCTAAATTTCATTTTTTAGTAGTGCTCTCAGTTATTGCTAAATCAATGAGTAATGTATAAAGTGGTCACTGGTTCGATCCTGAGTGAAATCATTTTTGAAATTTCTAAATGGGGAAATATTTTCCGCCTCGGTTTTGAAAATAACAAAGTGGTTAAACTAATTTTTCCCCTAGATTTTGACATATAACAGATGAGTTAAACATGTTTGAGTTTACTATATCTATGTGGATATTTATTCCACCAAACTCTAACTTAAAATATAATCTTAAAAATTGATTTAGAAAATGATAATACAAAAAGCCAAGTTATGTTTTAAAAACAACTTACACTGATCAAAAGTTTTTTGGCATCTTTCAACTCATTACTCCTCTCTCTCTCTCTCTCACTCATTACTCCTCTCTCTCTCTCTCATGGTTAAAATCTCTATATGCTTCAAGTTTTTCATTCAACACTTCCTTCTTTACTAATTCATTCTTCAAAGCATAAAATTTGATGCTTTGCAAATTGGACAAGTATAGAAGAAGGAGTTGAACGAAAACTAAATGCATATGAAGAAATTTTAACAATAAAAGAAAAAGAGAGGAATAGTGAGTTGAAAGATTCCAAAAAAAATTGATTAATATAACTTTTTTTTTTCAAATATAACTTAGTTTTATCTATTATCGTTTAGTAAATCACTTTAAAAGGTTATATGTTAAAGGAGGGGTTAGTGAAACAAGCAATCCACATTATATATAATAAACTCAAATGTTACATGGACTTGAGGAGAGTTGCACAAATAATCACAAAAACATCGATCTCAGTTTAACAACAATAATCAATATTAGTTTAACAAAATGACAACATAAACAAAATGACAACAACATAAACAATATGAGAACAACATAAACACTACAACAAAAAACCTCTTTCACAATGGTTGGAAAAGAGGTACCATAATGCGGGTCATATTGTGGTTAAGTAGGGTGTGGTTGTAAGTTCGTTGTTTCTACCACGGTCTAGAAACTATTATTAAAAGGAAGGACGTGCGTCACTTATATCAATGATTATACTTATAAACCGTTGTGATATATAGACTTAGGTACTGGGTTTGAAACCCATCAACATCAAATTATATACAACATAAATGACCTTTGATCATGGTTATAATAGACAACCGTTGTGAAAAATTCCCAAATTTTATTATATAATATGTAGATTTCTTGTTTTCCATACACCTCACTAAAGAAATACAAGCTTTCAAATTGATGAAGAAGTCTATAATCTGAAAATTAAGCTATTCTTGAAAACTAACTTAAACAAACCATTGTTTTTTCTAATTGAATGCGCCTCATTGTGCATTTCATGCATATATATATATATATATATATATATATATATATATATATATATATATATATATATATATATATATATATATATATATATATATATATATATATATATATATATATATATATATATATATATATATATATATATATATATATATATATATATATATATATAATATGGTTTATTGGTCTAACTCCTTTGATACATCGTTATCTTCAATTATAGTTAAATTTCTATAACAACAAGACATTGGATAATCTGCCTCATCATCATCACTTATCATCATAATTTTTATAATTGTAATTTTTATGATCATTAGTGCTGATGATGAGGAGGATTATCTAATAAATTGTAGTTAATAAAATATAACTATAATAGAAGACAACGATGCATCTGAGGAGCCAGATCATTATACCATAATCTATATGTAAAAGAACATCAAATGAACGATGAGACACATGCAATTTAGAAACAATGATTGATATAAGTTGGTTTTCAAATACAATTTAATTTGCAGATTATAAGTATCTATATCAATTTAAATGAATGTATTTTAAGTGAGGGTTAGTGAAACAAACAATCTACGTAGAATATAATAAACTCAAACAATATCATACAACAAAACCAAACATTATAAATTTGTGAGCAATGAAAAAGATATATTATAAATTTCCAGGACGCACCTTTTATTGAAACTAATTGTGGAACATGAATCAATTCTGAAGTTCATCTAGTTTGTGAAGCAATGAAAAAGAAATATAAGGAGGAAGAATCTTACACAATAACTTCATACTTCTTATATTTCTTCTAATTGTATCTCAAACTAGATGAAGTTTGATACCTCTGTTGTTTCTTCATTAACTAAAATGTGTTGTTCTCGTTGAGTCCTACAATAACCATGAAAGTTATCAATAAGTGAAAACGCAAACTTATTTGTCAACAGAGTGTGAAAAACATCTTGTTTGTGAAGCTATAAAGAAATAAGTATTTATTTATTATACTTTTTCTTGTACTTCCATCATACTTTCATGCTTCTTATACTTTTTTCCATAACTACACAAAAAAATATGTACCATAGCCAAAGTATGGTCTTTGTTAAGGTAGTGAAAACGAATCTAAAAAAATGAGAACAATTAATCAACAAAAATAATATGCAATAAATGAGATAATGGGGAACTATCTAATAGTTAGATGTAAGAAGAAGAATACCTTAACATCTGAAGCACAAGATTCACGGATAATGGAGAAGAAGAAGAGAAAAAATGGGTGATAGGGTTTCACTGTGAAGGAAACGACACTACTGTCAACAAGTGAGAGTTAATTCACTTATATATAGCTAAATTATTTCACAATAGTTATCTACCAACTATATTGATAAGTATTTATTTATTATAAATATATCACAACGGTGGAACGTACCAACCATAGTCATATCCCTTTAATTTTTTATATAAAAATAAATAAAAAAGAAAAGGAGTGCCTTAACATTAAAGGAATAATATATATGATATGTTGAAGTTTGAACCCATGAAAACTTGATGGTTTTGCCACAGTTGGATTCTCAATCGTTGTTATATACAAATAATTTTTAATTAAAAAACAAAAATAAAATGGGAGCGTCTTATTTTAGAGATGTCACCATGGTGAACATGGCGTTGTTGTTTACACGTTTAGTAGTGAAACAATCAAATAATCTCAATATCTCTCAACAAAATGACAATAACATAAATTATATATCTATAACATCAATCTCAGTTTTACAAAAACAATCAATATCACTTTAACCAATAACTTCAATCGCAGTTTAAACCTTTAGGGTTCCTTGTCTAAACATCAAAAACAAAAAACAACAACAACAAACTCAAGAACAAACAAGGACAACAAAATATGGGAAGAAGATATTTGACATACCAGATCTGTGAAGAAGATGTGAAAATAATGATTAATTTGGGTCTTACATTTTGGCAATTATAGAACGAGATCCCTAAACACATATCATATTTGTATTGAGGATGATATGTGTTTAGATCTCATTTCTTAGGAGTCACATTATCGAACAAGATCCCTAACACACACAATGGAAATAATACCATGAGGAAGAAGATGAAGAGAGACTAGTATAAGGATGATGAAGCATGTGCTAATGACGAGTTAGCCTCACTTCAGCGTCATCCTCTTTGTATTTTTCCACGAAAAACAAGGAGGATATTTGGGTTTTGTTTGAGAGATAGATGTTAGGGTTGTTATGTATGCGAGATAATTTTTTATAGTAGTAAAATTTTCATGTCGGTTTTCTTTAAAATCGAGGAAAAAGATTAACTATAAAATAAGGGCGCCTTTTTTATTCTAAATAAAACATAAAATTGCAGGATCTGAGAATCAAAGCTAAGACCCTAAGCTACATTTGATATCAGTATTTTTTAAAAACCAAGGGATAAGTAATAATCTAAAAAATAAAAATAAATAAATGGCGTGTTCCAGGTTATTTAATCGCAGTTTTCCATTAGCCGGAGTGAAAGCGTTGACATGTAATCTAATATATATAGTAGTGTATGGTACATTGATATTTTTTAACCAAATATGAATTAAAGTTGATAAGTTGTGTTTTTATCGTTCTTTAACCATTTGAATTTAAAGCATTTCCCTACTTTTGTTTCATTTTCTTTCTATTTTACTTTCATTTTATTGTTTTTTACTTGATTTCACAAGTTTGAAGAGAATTGAATGTTTCAAGTATTGATCACGTGGAAATAAGCTAAGATAGAAAAGATATGTGAAGATGTCTGAAGCCTGGACAAGAAAATAAAGGATTGACACACAAACCAGGGGGAATTATGCCCTTGCCTTAACGTTGTCAGAACTAGACTTCCCATTTTTAGAATTTTGGCACACCAGGTTAAAGGCATTACAGACTGGCCGTAATGAACCCATCGACCTTTAGGTTTTCAACTTTGTGTCTTGGCCTTTCCACTACCAAGTCTGTTACACTTTGAAATAAAGCCTCTCTAATTATGAATTTTTATTTTATTTTAATGGGATTAAGGCTCTATAAATACCTTGTAAACTCAAATTATACTTTCACACATTCAAAATTTCTGCATAATTTAGTTTTCTGCATTTCTAATTTCTATGCGTTTTATATTTTCCTACAAAGTATTCATTGGAGAAATTACACGTTTATAGTTAATATGTGCTAGTAGTCTATTTTAGATTTAGGACCATGAGGATTGTCTAAATAACAACCTCATGTAAACTATAAATTCAACAACTCTCATGAGAAATTATGTGTTTGCTCTGGTTTTTACGATTAATGTATAAATATCTTCAAAATTATAGATATCCTTAGATATAAGTCGTACATTTAAAGGGTCTGACTGATCTCCGAGCTAGAAAGACCAAACAGTTAAACAGAGGCTATGAAAATGTCCCTGGTTTAATTGAGAAAACTATTTTAAAAGTAGCTTCGCTTAAAGGATATTGAACAAATGAACTAATCCTTGAACTAATTATGGGTTAATTTGGAGCTTAAACTAATCCTTCCAACAACACCCCCCCCCCCCCCCCCACACACACACACACATCCACCCACACATACACAAGAATCTTGAATAAACATCAAATCAAATTAAAAATCTAGGTTATCAAGTTAATACATCTACAAAAAATATATTCAGTAGTCATTTGGGATAGACTCTAACTCTTTACGACTCTAATATCTCTAAGCTCCAAAGACTAATTCTTATCAAGCTTCACCATACATCATTCGAAGCCTCTAACTCAAGTAGTTAGATGATAATACAAAGATAGATACTCTGACCTCTGATCAAGCTTCATCTAATTCTATCAGAAGCCTCTGAATCATGAAGTTAGCTGTGAAGGGAGTTTGTGTAGAAATATTATATAAGTACAAGATCACGTGACTACAGTACAACATCCTATCCATTACCCTACAAATCAGGATAAAGGACTGAACATTGTACAATTATTTTTTTTTCACACATCCCATCATTTATCTTATTGTTGCAAGCACCACTCTACTCATGATCTAGCTTACATCTCCAATAACTATAATTGTTGTGTTAATACTCAATATTTTATTCTCCTATGGATCTATTTCTTTATATATATATATATATATATATATATATATATATATATATATATATATATATATATATATATATATATAAAGAGAAATTGGAAGATTGAAGAATGATGCAGAAGACAATATACACAAAAGAGAATGAAACACAATGAAAGTGGAATGAAGTTGTAAAAGAAAAAGATGTATAAAATAGAAATACAAGAGTGGAGAAAGCTGAGAAGTAGAAAGAAAAATAATGAAGGTTCATATAATAAAAAGAGAATATATGTGAAAATGAGAATGTGAAATGAAGGAAGACATAATTGAAGAAAATCAGTGAGGATATTCAATGAATATATGTCTTGGTGCATAAAGGTCGATATCAAAGTAGAGAAGAAGGTTGCAGTTGGTACACAAGAAAAATCATACACAACAAGAAGCAATTATGTAGAAGAAAATGAAAGACAAGGAAAAATATTAAAAGTGTAATTATCATCTGAGATCCTTAGTCCTCATCAAAGTGATCATACTGGTGATTGCAGAGCAACAATCACAAAAGAGAGAGATTGCAAGAGCACAACAAAGAAGAAAATATGTGCATAAGCTTATACAAAAGAAGATATCCTTCAAAGCATAAATTTCTCATTTCTTTCTACTATGTAAACCTTGAATGTAAATTTGTGTATCTGCTTATCTAAGAAGTACTCTTGTAAACACAAATCTGATCTAACCAAGTTTGGTTGATTTCCTCAAGAGACCAATTTAGTCATAATTATTGAGATGTTAATGACAGCTTGTCATTGAGGTTGATTTCCTCAAGAGACCAGTTTGGTCAGAATTATATAGATATCTATGACAGTGTGTTATTGAGGTTGTAATCGAAGGTTATTTTATTAATGGATTAAGTCTTTGTTGATAAGGAAAAATCACTCTGGTAGATGGAATGAAAGTAACCTAGTTAACTATGAACCATGATAAAAATACTTGTGACTTTTATTATTGTTGTATACTTTAAATTCTAGAAACCAATTCACCCCCCCCCCCCCCCCCCCCTTTATTGTGTTTCATCGAACCTTTGTGTGTGTGTGTGTGTGTATAGGGGGTTGCTGTGTGTGGGTGTAAGTGTGTGCATGTTTAATTAAAACACACTTCATTTAGTTCATGTTCCTTATTTTGTTTATCTTTTTTTCCTTTAATTACCTTGCAAAGAAAGTTCTCCAAAGAAACTGGTATCTAGAGCACTGGTACGACCAAGCTTGCATCAACGAAAAATGGAAGAACAACCTCAAACCAATTCCTTACCAATATACGAATGTTCAAAGGATAAAACTATGATAAATGGTGTGTAAAAATGAATATCATATTTAGATTTCAAGATGTTCTTAAAATTGTGAATGAAGAATTGTCCGCATTGAAAGTCAATGCAACAGAGGCACAAAAGGCTGCTCATTGTTAATAGGAAAAGAAAGATGGAAAATATCTGTTCTTCATCCCTTAATGTGTACATTCATTATTTTTAAGAAGATTATTAAGGAATAAACAGTTAAGGGTGCATGAGATACACTTAAAAAGTTGTATGATGGTCATGAAAATTAAAGAATGTGAAGTTACAATCATCGAGGAAGCAATATAAAAATTCACATATAAATGATGGTGAAACAGTTAGAGACTTCTTCTCTATATTAGTGGCAGTGACCAATCAAATTAAATCTTGTGGTGAGAAGATCACTAAATTGCAGAAGGTGGAAAAAGTTTTAAGAGCCTTAACTTCCAAGTTTGATTACATAATCATGTCCATTGAAAAAATCTAAGAACTTG